>JAOSLQ010001840.1:18581-35000 GCA_025629905.1 Lorius lory | reverse complement strand
CTCTGCCCTTTCCTCTGCTGCCCCCCGGCGGCCCCCGGGCGCCCTGCAGCCGCGCTCCCTCCGGACCGCGCTGAGCGTCCTCGCCTGTCCCGCTGCCTGCCCCCTGCCCAGGGTGTCTGCCTGAAGCGTGCCCGGCTCCAAGGGGGATACCCTGCCTATGGAAAAGGGCTGGTGTCGTTTCCTCCGTGATGCTGCAGTGTAAGTGTATTGTCTCTCTCCACAAGTGGAGACTCCAGCAAAGCCATCCTTGACTGTTTTCAATGCATGTTTAGTTTTCTGTGGTACCAAGGCAGATGTCATCCATCTCTTTAACCAGCATTTGAAATCTCTGAGCACATCATGGTGAGTTTGGAGTTGTATTTTCCCTCCTCTAAGAGAGCATCTTGCAGGGTTCCTCAAAGAGCATAGAACAGTTTGGGCTTCAATGGTCATCTAGTCCAACCCCCAATGATGAGTGGATGGGGAAAAAACGAAACAAATTTATGAATCTTTACTCTTCAGCATTGCCTGAAGTCAGGGATACACTTAGAGATGGCCCTGTCCAGGTGATGGTGGTGTTGTACCAGATATTTGCATGCTGAGTTCTGCCTCTCTGCCTCTCTTCAGTTGTTTAGATGTGATCTCTTAAGACGCTGGTTTAGCCTCCTTGATTCTATGCATATGATTTATAAGAAGATGATATAAGAAGATTTGTCTACATGTTCTGTCTCCTCCGCCACCAGTGTGTGCCAGAATTGTTCTTCCATTGAAATGTTCCCTTGCACATCAATTCGTCCATCCACACAAGGTCTTCCAGGCCCTACACCCCTGTGTTTGTGTTCATGGACCTGCATATCTCATATGCTGAGTTCAGTCAGTGTCCATTGCTCCATTACAGGTACCAAGGAAACAGGCAGGAATTGCTGTAGTGGGCAGAGGTGGTGCATTGCCCTTCTCTGAAAGCAAACAACACTGATGGTTACCAGTGCTGGCTCCATGGTCAAAACTCCCCTTGAGTTCAGCAGAGATAAGCCCATGATTGGTTCACTGTGACATGTGGTGTAGTAGAATACACTGCAGCAGGTGGAGGAAAATAAGAGTCGATGGTGAAGTCATTCAGCCTAAGCAACACGAGAAAATTACACTTAGTAACAGGAACAAAAACACAACTAAGAAGCACACAGGACTCGTGAATATGCACCTATATATGTCATTAGGGTATGTCAGACCTCTTCTTGAAAGTGTTCACTGAAAGTCAGCAGAAGCAGAAGTCTCTTTTTTGACTGTAAGCACTTTACAGCAGGTAATTTTCAAAGGGTTTCACCAGCACATAGAACAGTGCACTCCTAATCCATTTCACTTGGGCCATTAAGTAACAGCGATTACAATTCGCCTCTGTACTTCCCTCTGGGCACATTCAAAACCAACTGGAGATAAAAATATCCTTGTGGAGTTCTTGCTTTTCTGACATCCTCTCCATTCCTCTTGGCGTGTTGCAGCTCCTCACCAAGGACGTGAAGCAGCGGCTAGGATGTCAGGGGGAAGGCGCAGCAGAAGTGAAGAGGCACCCCTTTTTCAAGAGCATGAATTTCAAGCGGTTAGAAGCAGGAATGCTGGATCCTCCCTTTGTCCCTGATGTGAGTACAATAGGAAGAACCCCCAATGGCCTCTTTCAAGAGATTTGTTTCTAAAGTATCTTCTGTCTCTGAGAGCTGTTATCACTCTCTGCATCGACAGCTGCCCTGGCAGGATGCGATAAGTGGTAGGGCTGGAGTGGGGAGGCTGGGAGGAAGAGGAGAGCTGATCTGTAGACTTGTGTATGCAGGGTGGGTGGGCTTACATACAGGGTGGTAACATGGGAGTTGATTCTTTCCCACTCACTTTACCACAGTCTTCCTGTGTGACACCGGAGACACCACTTGATCGCTTTGTGCCTCAGTTCCCAAACTTTAAACTGGGAACCTTTGTATCCCCATATCCACGGTAGTATTGTAAGGACTGGGTGGCGCTTGGAACAATCATCAAGGAAAGCCACAAGTATGCAGACAGGTAGATAGATATATATGCTGAGGTGAAGCTGGAATTACAAAGTCCAAAGCTCTATGGAACCGAGGAATGGACTGGATCATCGTAAAAACAGGCATTAGTTACAGAGAGTCTGAACCAGGTTCAGATATCAAATGTCACCTCAAGCAGGGAGGTAGCTGGGACTTGAGACAGCATTTTGAACTTGTTAGTGTTCATGGGGCGCCGAACCCAACATTGGGTCCTTACTCAGGTTTTCACACCCATCTTGCACATACTGAAGTCTTTGTTGCATTGGCAACGACAAAACCTTTTCCACCCTTTTGTGGTGTTGGTCTCTACCCCAGGGCAGAGTTATCTGATTGTTTTCCTCCTGCAGGGCTCTCTTGCTGGCTGGATCTTCTATCCAGTTCCCATATGGTTCTAAGTAAACACTGCCATTTTAACGTATTAAGGAAAGTATCATCTTGGCAGCTCTCATTCACGTTGCTGCAAACTCCACCAAACCAAAGTGGTTTGAACGCTACAAAAGTTTACTTTAGCTGCTCTGGTTTTGCTTTACATTTTACTATGCGGCCTAGTTATTCCTGCCAATTAGCCCGTGGTGTTACGACCTGCTTTAGTGGGAAGAAATAGGAGACAAGCTACTATTTCTTTCTGATGTAGAAAATGAGAAAATTCTGGGCTCGAATTTGGGATCCGCCGGAGTGTATTAAAAGCTTAACTGTGGCATGTAGGGCCCAGGAGGGACCTCTGATAGACATATTTGCTAAAGCAGAGGCACATAAATTTTTATGGCTATTTATTGGAAACTCAAGAGCTGCTCCTAATTTAATTTGTTTGGCACTTCATCCGTACATTTCCAAGTCTTTACTGAAGTCAGCTGAATCACCCAAAGCTATATAGCCAATGGCAGGGGTTGTAATCCAACCCACGTCTCTCCATCCTCTTCTAGACTACTCTGTCTCCACAAAAATGTGGATTGCAGCCATTAGGAATGCAGAGGGATGCAGCCTCCAGCAAATAGGACTTCTATCAGGAATCAGCTTGATTTGTTTGGTCACACTGCTCAGATCTAGATAAAACACTGCATGGTTGGACCCCTGGGCTGTGCAGCCATGGTGCCGTGTATAGACAGTAGGGTTCAATACGTGTTTGAGTTCAGCAGGTCAAGCTAGTCCCTCAGTTACTCCTGTGCATCAAAGGATAGCTGTGTTGTTGATGGGAACTCTCTAGGCACGCACATGACCACACTATGACAGGTGATGACTATTTCTGCTTTCTGTGGCTGACTGCTGGAACAGGAGCTAAAAGCAGCGTCACTGCAGAGAGTCCGGTCTCTGTCATCACAGAAAATTAAGTAGTTTAAAAAGGCAAAGCCATTTGAGTATTTGTTTGAAGAAATGCAGCCCAGTTGAAGGAGTTAATAGAGGTGATTCTGGACAGCTTCCAGCAGCTGAGCTATTAATGCAAACAATGGAAAAATGCCAAACCTCTTCTGTTTCCTTTAGCAATTAGTATACATTCCTCTAAACTTTTAAGCTGCAAACTCCACAGCTATGTGAGCAGAAGGAGCACTTCTGTTTGAGATCCCTTTTCAGAGCTGTCTCCAGTGTGTCACTCACGAGCATACTGCTTTCCTGTAGGAGCCACTCTTCAATAGAGAGGGAACTGACTACTAGAAAAGACTGCTACTGGTACTAGTACTAGAAAAGACTACTGAAGGATTTGATTTTTGTTTTCTTGCTCTTTCTGTCCTTTTCCTTCACCTCTTAACCATATGTTACATGGATGACTAAAACCCACTTTGGCTTTGCTGATGCTTTTAAGGATGCTTATGGGAAGCTTAACAGGCTTAAAGCAAAGCCAGCCTTTGATGGAAACCATGCGGGCAGAGCGGGTCTAGGGAAGCAGGACACAGATAGTCACCTGTTAGGCATTCTCACTTGACTGAATCTGTGAATGAAAGCACATGATCAGACCCAGAAATATCTTTCCTCTTGCTGTCTCTCTGTGTTTTCTCTTTGTGCTGAGATAGCCCAGAGCAGTATACTGCAAGGATGTGTTAGACATCGAGCAATTCTCCACAGTGAAAGGAGTTAACCTGGACCAAACAGATGATGATTTCTATTCCAAGTTTTCCACAGGATCAGTGTCTATTCCATGGCAAAATGAGGTAAGGATGTATCATAGTAACATTACTCCAGTAAAACCCCTAACACAGATGGTTTAAGAGGAGCTGTGTATTTCCATTAATACATAGCTAGATAACTTGCCAGACTCTAATGCTTTCATAAGTTACAAATGGCCTCTTTCAAGATCTGTAACATACCACAGATGTCAGGTTCAGGTGACTGCGTCTGTTGGCTCTGCATTGTGTAAGTTGGCAAGGATCCTACTGTACTTCCTTCTCCTGGGTTTCTCCTGAGGTGTTTCAACAACAGCTCTCAGGAACTTCTGTGGGCTGGCTGGAAGTCCTAATGGCTCCTCCATTGGTGATCCTGATCTCACCCTTTGTCTTGTACCTGCAGCACGTCCCAGCTGCTGCAGTTGTCTCTGGACCTTCAACTGCTGCAGGGTTTCCAGATCTGGGGTTTTGTTTCTGTTTGATATCAAAGCACAGCCAACAGTTGATTTCATAATCCAGCTCTGGATCAAACAGCAGATCCACTTAGGCAGAGGGGTGCTAATAGCTGGGGTTTTGTGAGTATTCCTGTCTTTACCCAATGTTCTTCACAGGCCTGAAGAAAAGAACAGAAAGCTTTATGGGGCAGCTTCTAAGAAGGCTGATGTGCAAACATGCAGAGCAGACTCAGCCTCTCCTTTCATACATCCTATTTGCCTTTTATAGCCAAGAACAGGAATTCACCTGTTAACTGTCCCAACATATCGCTCAAGCTGCTGTTCCTGATCCTGACTTTGAACTTGGCCCTAATGTAATATATTTAATGCAGATGTATAATTTCTTTATTTGCTATTATTTCCCACTAGATGATAGAAACAGAGTGTTTCAAAGAACTGAATGTATTTGGACCAAATGGTACTATTTCACCAGACCTAAACAAAAGCTACCCCCCAGAGCCACCCAAGAAAGGATTGCTACAGAGAATATTTAAACGACAGGTAAGATCTTCCATGACTAAGACATGGAAAATCCCATAGATGCCCAGTTCACAGGTGGTACTTTATACTGCATATCCCACATTTCCCATCTACCTCTTGACACTTTTTTTCCCAGCAGAAGTTCCAGTGTTGTTCCTGAGCTTTGTTTCCAGCACTTGAAAACTTCTTACCCAATCTATTTTTCAGTAGTACACTGAAATGCCTTTTGAAACGGTTATATGGTTTTAATCAGTTCTTTGTGAAAGTCCTTGATTTATGTTTTTAAGAAGAGAAAATGCATATTTTGTGTGCACTAGTCATGGCAGGAAACCAAGACCCTAGAGAAGAGCAGAGCAGATACTATGTGATGTATAGCTTTCATGAGGCACCACTTGCAAATCTAGGCAACATTTCCGGACCAATCTGTTTCTGTAGGGTTAAAACCGTACCTAAGCATTGGCAGGTGTCCTTGGTATTAGTCAGATTTAATAGGTCCTGATGTTTTGCAGTGAACTGATTTGACTCCTGGAGCTCTAGTGAGTGTTCTTTGCTGGATTCCTCAGGAACTGCCATGGTCCTCCTGACCTAGAAAGAATATGGATAAGAAGGTGAAGAATATTTTATACCCCAAGGCCTTCAAAAAAAAATCTTGCAGTCCAGTCAGTTATGTTATCACCCTAAAATGAACAGTGTTAGACTAAAGGAAAGAATGGCCTATTGGGGGAATCTAATTGTCATTGTCTTCCTCTTTCTACAGCATCAGAACAATTCAAAGAGTTCTTCAAATTCAAAGGCCAGTTTAAATCACCACATAAATTCCAATCACGTAAGTTCAAACTCCACCGGAAGCAGCTAGTTCCAATTCAGTTTTATGAAACAACATGTCGCATCCTTCCACTATAATCTATGGCGCTTCTATGGATGAGAGAGCCTCCACCATCGAGTGAAAAAGGATCTCCCAAAAAGGAGATTTTCTATCCATTCCTTCCAGTGGAGCCTCGCATTTTAAGAAGAATTTTCCACTCAGGTCTGTTTTTGGAGGTGGCACTCAAGACTGTGTGAATCAAATTTGTCTCTTTAGAACATTGCAATAGAATTTCAATGAACATGACTACTTGCACGTATTTAACTAGCATCATACTAGAACTGAATTTTGTCTTTATTATTTTTAAAGGAAAGTTTTGTAAATTTCTCTATTGTCTCAGTTTACATTTTGTACATTTGTATTTAAATGAAAGTCAGACTTTGGAGGTGTATATTTTCCAAGCAGCAGCTGTAAAGCCATGTGTTTTAAGACGTTTTTTTAAGAGAAAAAAAAAAAACAAAACACAACAATGTGACTCAAGACTTCCAGAGCCTCAAATGAGAAATCATTCTTTTTAGTAATTCTAGAGAATTATTCATAAATCACTTTATCAGACTGGGGTTTATTGACACGCATTTGTATGGAACAGTTTATGCTTAATTATTTTACATCTGTATATTGGGTTTACAGCAACACTGCATCATACATTTCTCCTCTTCATTAGTTTGTAACATCTCGCATTAAATGCTAAAAGACAAGATTTTGATGCATTCAAGAATGCTACTTGCTACGCCTAAGGTTTGGGATGTCACGGGACCAGCACAGCTGAGATTTGCACTTCCGTATGTTGTTAGCTCATCAAAAACTGTCTCGTTAGAAAGGGAAGCCTATTTTAAGCCCTTCTGCTTCACTAGTTTTTGTGCTGTTTCTAACAACAGCATGGAGAAAACCAAGTGAGAGGTGAGCAGGAAAGCAAATGACCAGTTGTTTCTCAAGGACTCGGAACCTGCCCCTGCTGAAATGAGAGCAAAACAGAAGCGTTCTCCATGCTGCAGTCAAAAGTCCAAGGCCTTTCCACAGCTGCTCATATCAAACAGGTAGCAAGAGAGAAATTCAATAGAGAAACTCAATGACCAAGAGATTCATGACACCTTTCTAGAGCTGTGGAAGTTCAGAGTAGGATCTGATCTGCTTTTGAGCAGTAGCAGAACCTAGAGGTTGCATCTGCACTTTAGAGTACTTCCATGTGTCATGCCAAACACACCTCCATTAGGTCCTCAACTCAATTGAATGTCAGTCATGAAACAGTAGCTCCTACTTTTGGTTCCATCATTCTTTGTCTATTCTTTTTAACTGCTGATGAAAACATTGTTCCCACTAACATAAAGAGGGTCGGGCAGGATCAGCAGCAGTACCTCAGGCATCAGAATCATACTCATCTCAAGTGTGTCACTATCTTTAATTATTAAGGACACCAGATCAAAAATATGGCTACTTCCCTTCAACAGGAATTGGAAAACCTTTGTCCCCCCAAGTGCAGACAGGATCTCTATAGCCCAACATGTTCTGTAAAACACTTTGGCTCACTATGCTCTTTACAATGTTGTCGAGTATACTGATGATTCTACACCTTTGGGTCATCAGGAACATCTGAGGGTCAGCCTGGTGTGTCTAAAACCCTTTTAGTTAGTAGGGCAGCTATCCTAGGGTACAAGGAAGCACTGTTCCAGTGGAAGTTTTAATAGCCAAAAGTCATTAGACTATCATGTATATGTTCTATGTATCTGGCCAATGCAGGGGGAAAAAAGATGCAGGTTAGTAGTGGCAAATGTCAGAGTGAGAAAGTCGCAGGAATTACATGCTAAACCAGCTTGAGCTCACGAGGGATAGACACAGAACAGAGGCAGGATTTATATTACACAGCTGACAGAGAAAAGCCAAGAAAAGGAGATGAGGCTTTGGTACCTTTATCAGGAGTAAA
The DNA here is from genome assembly GCA_025629905.1 of Lorius lory. Classification (NCBI taxonomy): domain Eukaryota; kingdom Metazoa; phylum Chordata; class Aves; order Psittaciformes; family Psittaculidae; genus Lorius; species Lorius lory. Next base: position 27,108 of record JAOSLQ010001840.1, on the reverse strand, counting down.
GTCTGTGAAGGTGCAAGTCCACATCATTTCAAAAGCCTCCAGTTTTCCTGGTTATTAGTAAACATGTACTGAAGCTGTGTAAGTGTGCCATAGTATCACCAAGAAGTTGTTTTTTTTCCCTTCAGATCGGTGTGGTCCAGAAATTCCTTTTCCCTGTATTGGTGGTGCTCAGGGAGCGCTTCAGCCACTCTCCCATGTCAGATGATGGCATTGCAGAGCTTATGGAAGGTGCAAGATTTTAGGGAGACAGTGATAGATGAGAATTTTGCTCAATTTTATCTGTCTGTATCAGCTATAAACCAAATCTATAATGGTTTCAGCTTCCTGACAGGAGGAGAATGAAATAGTGTAGAGGTGAAAGCCACTATACACAGATAGGGCTAATACCTCCGGTTCTGTTCTCATGGCCTGACATAAAGCTACATAGGTCAACAGGAATCTGATCAGTCACTTGAGCACGCTCTGGTTGAAGACATACTTACTCTGGGGGGGTTTTACAGGCCTTCTTTAACAACATGTTGGATTTCACCTTGTTTCAAGAAATGTAGGTGAGAAGTGGAGGAACAGATCTTAGCCAGACAACTGACGTGTATCAGCGTACCTGAGGCAAGCCACACATCTTAGTTCTTCTTAGAGAGCTGCAAATGTTGTGCAACTCCAATCTGTTTCTCTCACTCTAAGACATCACCTTCTGATAACAGTATGGTATAAAACACGATCATTTACCCTCAGTTGGTTTCATCCTCTACACTGATATCAAGGGGTGAGGGTGGTGGATGGGGCATATAGTGAAAGACTAAGCTCTGTTTTCCACTTCTGCTTTGTAGCAACAGACAAGTATATTCCCCATCAGAAAAATGTGGCTGATACTATCTACCACCATGAGGAAGGAAAATGGTCGAGGGAAGGCTTAGCCCATTAATATTTCATTGGATAAATCTGATAGAACTGCAGCTATTGGCCCAATCTCCTGTGTTACCAATTTAGCATAGGAAGACTAACTTTTCTCTACCATTTCCCACGTGGGAAATAAAATGCTAATAACAACAAACCCTTTACTGAAAGCTGTTGAACTAATTGCAAACATTGATTGTAGATGGCCTCATAACTCTTAGATGCTGTCAGCCTTAACTAGCAGTGGATGACTTTTTTATGACAACGGTGAATGATAGCGCATGTGCCTTCTCCTGCTCTCCTTTCAGCTGGGACAGTTCCTTACTCAGCACCTCTAGGACTCTAGCACTGAGATGCAAAGGTGATGAGAGCTGCATTCATTGAGTCCTGACACTTGGAGGACATTATGCTAGGGTTAGATATCCTGAATCCTCAAGATGGTATGGATGGTATGGAATGGTATGGAAGCTTATGCGCACTTGAAGCATCAAACCTGGGATGAAGTCCCTCTGGATTGCAGGCCCTTGGGAGCAGTGAGACAGAAAACAAGACCAGTTGAGGGAGATTTTGTGCTGCATCCATAACGTGTTGCTATCCTGTCTGAAAAACAGGATTATGATGCTGAGGCAGCAGAACCATTGTACTCTCTCTGTCTCCAAGCCCTGAAAGATTCAATCAATATCATACATCACTAGTGATAATGAACAGTTCTAGGAATGTCCTAATCAGGGTTTGCCTACAACAACAAAACCAGTAGAATTTTCTCTTTTATTGCTTCTTTCTCCTATATTTTGCATTATTATTCAGCTCACCTTGCCCTCAAGACTGGCGTAGGACCACAGTCCTCCCCATTCCACTGTGTGACCAGGCACAATCTGAGCCCAGAACTCAGGGCTGAAGCCCTGCCAAGGCAGTGCCCTGCACAGCCAGGCTTCCACAGACACTTGGCATTTGCCTCTGTGGAGCCAAATGTAGAAAACTCTGGGAGCCATGGGTGTTCAGGGACTTTGGGAGAAAACACCTTATGATTCCATCCTACAACTTGGGAGAGTGTTTGGGATTTCTGGTATTCTGCTTCCAAGTGACTAGGTTCCGATATGGGCTTGCACCTAACAAAGGAGCAGAAAGGAGCTTTTTAATATTAAGCTAATATTAATAGCTTATTAATAGACTGATTCATTTTCTGCATCTCCTTTCCAATTACAATGCAAATTCTTTCCAAAAAAATGCACACATTCCAATCTGGTTGCTTGTTTTAAATCAATAGATGAGCAAACTTTGCTCTTTCTAAGAATCAGAAATCTTCTGCTATCTGATCCTGAGCTGTGCGAGCATGGGGTTTGTGTTTAAATTGTACTGAGTGGTCTGATGAACACCAACTAGTGAACAGGCTTTGATGACTCAGATGTTTCCTATTCATTTTCCACAGTGTCTCAAGGTTCACGTAAGTCTTGTAGCATTTTTTCCTCTCTCTGGATGGATGAGAGACTTTTTTAAGCAAAGCGATAATGAAGGGAAAAATACCAAACTCTTAGTGCGCACTTTTGACCTGGGTTACCTAAAAAGAGATTTCTTTGACAAGAATGGCCATGACTCAGTCTTGTTTCTGATCAAAACCCTCCTTGTGAAGCTTGGAAAGGTGTGAAGATAATCAAACCAAACAGGTACTGAAGATCAAACTGAGCGTTAGGGAGCTGCAGAATTCAATCTCACAGCTTTCATCTGGCCCTGCTGGTTAGAGTTGCACAGTAACTGCAGTTCAGGGACAATACCAGCTATCTGTGAAAACAGTGTGATACCATCCCAATTTGCAGTCATCCCCTGCCCCAGAAACTACAGCTAAGAGTGCCATCAGCAGCTGGGAATCAAACTTGGCTGACCCAATAAAGCATCTGATTTGAAGACACTGATTCTTAATGTTCAACCAGGCCTCAAGATCCAGCTTGAATTCTTTGCTTCAGCTGTCAAAGCCTCGCGTTTCAAATCCAGTTCCTGTTGATCTTTTTTGATAGAGATGCCTCAGCTAAAAAGACAACCAGGAAACCAGTCTGTAATACTAATAAAACCATGAGCAGGACAAGGAAGAGAGACAAGCTGTGAGCTCTGGAGGACAGTGTGAAACCACCATAATGTGTGTATCATCTTCAGCACACGTCCAATGGCAGTTGTTGTCACACATTGCTGCACATTTATCCTTGTCCATCGTATGTTGCTTACAGGCTCTTTTGAGTAACGTGGAAATTGCACGCACAAGTTCATGTTAAGCATAGGGTCTGGCCCACGGCTCAAAGACAGCATTGTCTCTATGAGGGTCAGATGGAACAGCTTGACAAAGCAAGTAGGTATCCACTCAGCCTGCATGAACTGCCGTCACACAGGTCCCTGTTCCCATCTATCTGAGCCTCAGTCAGAATTCCCTATGTAGGCTTTTCTGGAAGAGCAATAAATGCACACGCTTATAGCACAGCTACTTCTTCTTTCAGACATCCATGGAACAGGTTCCTGCAGGACCTGACTTCATTGTGGACAAGATATGGGTGTTTTAACCTCTGCTCCACAGCTAGCTGTGATGTTTTTTCCTATTTGTATTTGTAATACTCACTTGTAAAGTCTCCCAGTGAAGAGGAGATCATTCATCAGGCATTTCTAGGCATTTCCCATACAATCCTTGGAAAAAGAACATCCTTGGGTTAGTCTTCCCTTTGGGATGTAGACTGTCTTTCTTCATTTGTGTAGCATGAAGCACAAAGTGGCCTGGATGAGCTCTAGAAGTCCAAACTTGAAGGCTCTCCTGCCTAAGGATGGTCGTAGTCTGTCTCAGGCTACAGAGAAGGACATTTGGCAGTGAAGTTTGGGAGAATGGGTATGTTCAGTGGCTCCATGGAAAACAGAAGATTATAGAGTTGTCTATCTCAAGCCTCTCACAAGTATGACCTGTGATTTAAAATACTACTAATTATTGACAGTAAGGATAATGATGACCAACCCCCTCGTGCTAAAGCTGAGAGAAAGTGCATAAGTTTAGAACAATGCTTCTCTTTTGTGTGCTGGGCCAGACACCATCTCTTCTATACTAAACAGCATTGCAGCGCTGGCTGGTCATAGCTTTCTGTCCTCAACTGAGAAAAGAAAAGAGAAATGAATTGGCTCAGAGAATTTGGCAAGTTATTTTCTTCAGGGAAACCACCAAAGAAGGCAAAAGCCAACAGCATGCTACAGTATTACACGCTCACCTCCCCCAAATGTCTCTGCAAATACAAATACAAGCTGCTGCAGTTGGATCAGCTAAGCCAGTGTACTGACAAATGGGCTTTATGAAAGAAACAGTTTGAAACAGATTGCTGCCTATTCACTAAAATGAGTATTACTGCTGGCGCATATGTATTCTCCTTGGTTTATGTACCGGAGCCAGAAGTGGTGGTTTGTATTCCTATTCTGCCCATGTTTTTCTTCACTGCTTTGGGCAATCCTCTGTGCAATTTTGTTTTCCCATTCTTAAACACAAAGGGATGCTCTCTATCCATCAATAGAAAGCACTTTGGAGTCTGTGCATAAAACAAATCAATATCAACTCTTTCTATTATTATTTGAGTGAAATAGGCTTAATATAGCTGCTCTTATTTACATGAGTAGGGAGATGACTTGTAAATTCGGGCTCTTTTTTTATTACTGGTTTGTATTAATTCCTTAGAGATACTGAAACGGCATGCGCTGCCTTCTGTATGACATCTCCAACAGAAGATGAGGTGACAGTGCAGATGTTAAAGTATTCATTGTGTCATTCACACAAGCACCTCCTCTTTTTTATGTTGGAGATCAATAGTTAGGAGGAAGGAAACAAAATAACATTGTTTTAGCCAGGCCTGCAAACACATCCCTAGGTACTCACTAAGTGAAATGCTGTGTGAAGTCACAAAGATGCATCCGTGGCAAACCTTGGGTCAACTCACTGCCCAGCTATGGAAACAAAAGAGGCAACCACATGCCTGGAATCAACGGGCTCCAAAGGGAAAATCCAGGCTTTCTGGAGAATTAATGGTCCTGTAGAGAAGATTCACTCCCAGAGAAGGAACATTTCAGGTAGTGGCTGGATGACAAATGTGTTTTCTTTTCTCATCACCCCACACGCGGCTGTTAGATCTGTTTAATAGCAAGCTCAAATGAGTTACATTTCATGTGTATTGAATGCGGTCTCCCTCAATTGCATTTCTGTTGAACACTGGACACTCTTCTAAAAGACTGAACATTTTAGCCTTTTGGAGGTGAAAGCTGTAAAAACTTTATTTTGTGTTTCTGAGCAAATGTAGATAGACCTAAAGATTTCATGAACTATCATGTGGTTGCCCATATCTGACTAATAATTGAATTGTAAACCTGCGGTTTCATGTTAGGGTTAGTCTTTTCACCTGCTTTAAAGAGGAAAAATCATATTTGGTATATAAACACACACGGAATATCCTTCTGATTGAATTTCAAGAGCATATCCAGGATTAAATGTTTTTAAGCACTTCTAATACTGTAGTCTATAAGAGGAGCAGACACTTCAGAAGCGATGTTTAAAAGTCGTCTTTCATAACCGAGTCAACAGATCATTTTTGTAATAAATCAAAGCAAGTGTTCTCAATTAGAAGAGCTAGTGGCTGTTGGTATTGTGCAAAAACAAATCATCCTAGTATCCAATGGGTGTGGGGTGGGGAGGGTCTGTTTGGTTTTGTTTCTCTTTCCAGGGAGATCTTTAACATTGTTTGATGAAGCTAGTTTCATTTTGAGATTGTTACTGAAGATAAAGGCTTCTGTGTTCTATGGCTGCTTGGATTCTTCGTACATAATGTCCTAGTAATGTCACAGTGCTGCTGTATCTAGATCAAACCACTGTTTTGATTGTTTTTTGGGCTTTTTTTTTTTGTTTTTTAAATAAATTCCTTAATTTAAATACATGGAAACTATACATTTTGCTTTAATGATGCATGTAACCAAACAGAGCTTCCTCAAGTCCTTGTGATCCTGGAGATGATTACAGTGAGGTGGGATGCTGCCCGTATCTTGCTAGATGCCTTTAATATTATAGTCTTTTGTATGTTCTGTCCCATCACATCTTCAGAGATTGAGGGAATTGAAAACCAGGCTGAGGTTGTATCTCACTTTGTGGAGGTTCAGATTCTCGTCTGAAAGCAGGTTGTGTTTCCCTCTGAGATGCCTCCCATCCTCACATCCCCAGCCTTCCTCTGCACTGCAAACTGTCAGCCAACACAACATTTATGACCTGAAAAGCAAGTCTGAGGAAAGGATGATGAAATCACTAGCAGGGACACAGGCTTCAGAAGACACGAACTGTTTGTTAAGTCTGATTTATGAGGCCCTAGAGAGTACTTGGCCTAAGCTCCAATTAGGCAGAGAGAAAGTGGTTAGAGAAGGAAACAGCAACAGCAACCGAGTGTGCTCGAGTATTCCATACGGAAAGAGCTAAAACAAAGATAAAGGGTAGCTACAAAACCACCAGAGGGGAAGTGGTGCAGTGCTTCTTCTTTAAGAGGAGAAAGAATACTTTTCCAAAGAGGCATAAAGCGTATTTTTATGAGCTTGCTAATGGCAAACAGCGTTTGCATCAAGTTTCATGAAAGAACACTGTGAAAACAGATCATCAGCATGAAAGCAGCAGCTACATCCAACAGCTAAACTCAGTAAAACCTAAGGTAATAGACTACCGAAGTGCAGGTCAATGGGCATCATCACTTTCCAAACAAAGCCAAGCCAGTTTTCACGATATTTTAACAATGTGAGAGGATGTGAGATGAAATGTTATTCCTTTTCTAACGGCTCTTGGTGGTTTTGTAACTCGATGTCCTTTCTGTACGGCAACATCTAGATACGTTCCCTTTTGGGAGATGTAATCTTCCGTAGACTTTTCCACTATCTCTGGCATGAGATGTGCAGCTTCTCCCAGGAAAGTCATTGCACTGTTTTGAAGGAAATCCAATTAATAACACACTTCAACTTTTTTAATCCCTGAGGGTGCTTTGCGGATGAAAAACGCCATAAATGGGCCTGGCTGTGCAATCGCAGGTCTACAGGGTGCTTCTGGGGGAGGAGACAATGCAAGTTTCTGCCAAGACAGAGTCTAATCTGTTGTGTTTTGTGATTCTGTTTCGTGTTTGGTGTACAGTAAGAGGAAAAGGTAAAATAGGGCCTATAAAAATCATTGCTCCGACTTGTCTGGGGTGGAGAAGAGTAACTCTGCCATAGGGGCTGAGCAGCTTGAATCACCCATTTGACCATTTAGCCCATTGGGTAAATATTACCTGATTTTCTGGGGTTTTTTACTTACAACTTATCAATATTAAATTTTTTCTTAATCCAAGGGAAGTTTGTTCCTCTGCTGTAATCAAACCTCACTAGCACCATAACAGAGCAAGGCTCCATGGACCTCTGTTAGCTTATACAGCAGAGGTCTGCAGAGAGGCTTAAGATGCTCCAGACCTGCTAATGTGGGGTCATTGCACTGTGATAATGATTAAAATGTCAAGAGCAAAAAGGCAGGCGTTTGCCTTTTGTACAGAGCTTGTAGGTAGGAAGGCACTTGCAAACAAACTTCAAAAGCACACACTGAAGGACACAAAGCCACATGTGTAAGAAAAGAAAGAATGAAGGTTGCCTGTGTTCCATTAATATCGGTCCCTTGCACTGTTATTATTATGCCCTCACATAATACTGTGTCATGCATTCACTCCTAGAGGAGAAAGTAACCTCTGGCAGATTTACAATGAAACCCAGATGGATCCCCTCCTATGGCATCTGCTAATACATGGTGTGTTTCAGACTTTCATTTAAATCTAAAAACATATTTCCCTTCGGGGAAAATCTCACCCAATTGGCTGCTCCCTCCATTGGCAGTTGTGAGTTCTGGAAAAGTCATTTAGCCTCAGCATATAATGCTTTCTCCCATAGACAAAGGACTCAGAGCTCTCAGTGTCCCATCTCAGTTCCATTAGATCCTACTGATCCCAGGATTGGGGAAGGGATGTGGAATGAATCTTACCTGTTTTCCTTCCCTTTTTGGAAGGAAACTCGTTTGTTTCCTTAGGGGACGGGTAGGAGGGATGTGAGAGATTCCTCAATCTGCCCTCTCCTCTCTGCATATATTCACTCGCCCTCTGAAAGGGAGAACTACGAGGCCCAGGAGCACTAGAGGAAATATTTCTGCAGACAGGTAACTATTGGGAAGAGGTAAAGTACGAGGTGCAGAAGGGACAAGGCACACCCTGGGCAAGTTTCACCCATGCTCAGGAAATGGGAGAAACGAGGAGGTAAAAGTGATGGAGACAAATCAGCACTGGAAGGGATGAGGTCTAGCCAGGAGGATGGCTTACTTGTTAGCTCCCATTAAAACAAGCCTGAAAGCACAGAGAGAACATCAACTCAAACCAACACTAATGAAGAATTTATTGCTGATGATACCACAGGCAGTAGTAGCTCTTTCTGGAAGCTTAAAATTGCCCTGCTTTGGGTCTAAGAGTCAGTGTACTGTGGAATTAAACGTTGACAAGCGTTCCATATTTTTTAATATTTTCATCAAGGACCTGGATGAGGGAACCGAGTGTACCCTCAGCAAGTTCGCTGATGACACTAAACTGGG
>JAOSLQ010001840.1:0-10542 GCA_025629905.1 Lorius lory | reverse complement strand
ACTTTCAGCAGCATGTAGGCTTTGGTTACCTACTTTCTATCCTAACCATCAGCATCACGCTTTGAATGTAAATTGCTAAATGCCTTGCAGCAAAAAGGAAGGCTATGCTGATTGAATGATCATTTTTATCAATGTGATGGGCATTTTCCCTAGTTAAAGACAGCTAGTTTGTTTTAGAAAAGTATGGATTCATTCCCATACTTTTATATATGTTCTTCATGAAGCTCTAACACTTAGAAGGCTACATAGTTTATGCCACAAACAAGAACTTCCTTCCCCACCACCTACCCCAGGGTAACTTCTGTGACTGTAATCTGCTGAGCTCTTGGTGAAGTCAAGGTGTGTTACATCCTTCATCCATATATCAAGTACTTTGTTCAGAGCAGGCACTCAGGCTGCTCAAATGAGGTTTTCCCTCTCTTAATGATGAGAGTCCTAGATCTGCTGCTCAACCTGGGTTCCTCTGGGTCTTAACTCCATCACCCCTTCTTCCTTGCTGTTAGAGGGATGTCACTGCTGCAGCACACTGTCCTGTACTGTAAACATGCTAGGTCTGCCTGAGGACCAGCAACAGTTCTGCTGTGACAGCCCACAGCTCAGCAGACCTCTCTGAGCTGCCATGTAAAACCATCAGCCTTGCACCAAGAGCACTCCAGTGTCACTCCATTTAATACTCCAGTGTTAAAGTAAAGCCTTTAAATTATAAACCATGGGATGTGCAGGTTGGTAACAGATCAGAACAGAGATGGGGAAGGTAGTCCCAAACCCTCAGTAAACCAGAGCCAGGCAGGATTGCAGGGGAGCCAAGCAGTGCTGAAGCTCCTGTGGCAACCGAGGAGCCTGAAGCAATGGCAAGAGGTGGGAAGTGTAAGAGGTGAGCTCACCAAACCCATTACCTACTGACCAAGAAGATGAACAGGTTTTCCTGGTCACTATGGGAGCAAAGTTGTCATGAAAAGAGAAGCAATGAGCTGCTCCTTGCCCAGAGATGAGTGTTTCAGGGTGGGAGCAGAAGTAGAATTGCAAAAGGTTGAGTCAAAATCATCGGCTTCTGAGGTTACTTGGTTCCTCATTTAGAAATGACTTTGGCCTAGCCCTAAAAAGAAGCTGGGCTGTACCACTGCCTCTGCATCTGACTTCCCCAAATCTGGATGCGGTGACTTTGTGTCTATTGCAAGTATCCCCCGTCCACTTGCCAGCAGAAGCAGTGTGTGTGGGGTGAACCTATACACCATTTCACTTGGTGTCAACCCCCTGATCTCACTCACAGCCTTGTGACCGGACCAAATTCCGTACATCTCTTTTCCTTTCTTAGCTGGCTCATACTCTTAAAGCAGCAGCAGACGGCATTCATCTGCAGATGTCAACTGCTTGCCTCGTGCAATGCTTGCCTCCTGGCCCAGATAGTGAGATTCTTGTCATAATCGCCAGCTTTAAGCCTGCAGCAAACATTCACCGATCGGGTTGAGCCACAATTACATCTGTATCTCTCAGTGCTTCTAATTCTCTTCTAAACTGACTGCAGCTTGGAGTACAGGAAAGGGATTAGGGATGTTTAGAGTTCAGGAGGAAGAGGTTAGAAGTGGATGTTAGATAAGAGATGGACAAATCATACAATCCCAGACTGGTTTGGGTTGGAAGGGACCTTAAAGCTCATCCAGTCCCAACCCTCTGCCATGGGCAGGGACACCTTCCACTAGAGCAGCTTGCTCCAAGCCCCTGTGTCCAACCTGGCCTTAAAATGAACAATTAAAGCTTATGTCCATATGATAAAAATGTCTTATCCCAGGTGCTGTTAAAACCCAGCAGTACTGGGGATGCCGTTACTCCAAACTTCTGTCATATCTGTAGACATTGCTGAAAAGTGGGAATTACGGGTGCTGTATCATGAAGGTATTCCTCAGACAGATAATGATCCTAATTTCTACAGCCTCGTGGAAGGAAGCCTTATGGAAGTTTCATTTGGAAGTCTCATCCGTGTTGGTTCAGTGTGGCTGCAGAGCTAGGCCAATGGGAGTTGAGGCTTCTGGAAGTGATGGGATAGAGGAAAACAGGGAAAGTCTTTTTAGACTAGAGAACATAAACCAAGCAATAGGTGTGGCATTCACTCAAAGAACAAATCACCCAGCAGTCAGGTAATCATCACAGAGTGTTTGGAAAAGGCTTTTCCATGCTCTGCTCCCAGTGGAGTAGAAAAACATCACCTCCTCCTCCTTCTTCCAAGGCAAAGAAGGACTTCATAAGTGCAACTCCTGCACACTGGGGAGGGGAGGTGCAACCTCAGAGCAGAGCTACAGGAGAAGACTCATTTCTCAATGCATGTGAAGCTGACCCAGGAGCGATGCTGTGGGGGTGTGTGATGCATGCTCTGATTTATCCCCTGCCATCCTCCTGCATGGGCTTTCCCACCCAAGCACCTCAAGTGGGGCAGGCAGGATAAAGCAGTGCTGATCCTGTGGCACAGCCCCTTTGTGCCACAGGATAAAGCAGCTCTGAGGCTGGGAGGTTTGACCCCTGACAAAGGCTCTCAGGGCTTTTCTTCGTTTCTTCTCCTGTGCTTGAACACAGGTTTCTGAGCTTCCTGGCTGGGTGTCTGAATCAGAGAACCACAGAATGGTTTGGGTTGGAAAGGACCTTAAAGCTCACCCTGTTCCAACCCCCTGCCATGGGCAGGGAAAGCACAGGGAGAGAGTGCTGATCCCTCAGGGACAGCAGTGCTCGGCATGGGATGTCCTTGTCTCTGCTCTGTGTCAAGGACAAATTCACCTGAACCTGTTGACATTCGTGGCAGTTTTGTAGCACATTTACATTGTGCATCCTCACAAAAAATGCTCTAAAAGGTATAAGAGCAGCAGGGGTTTGTTCTGGAAGCTAAAGGCAGACACTTAACAGCGCTGACACTGCCGTGTGTTTCAGATGCATTAAGCTAATGTGCTTATTCCACAAGCCCAAAGTGCTTCATCTACCCACCTTCATCCCATGGCAACTCGTAAAGCACAAGGAGGCATTAGCAAACCTACAGCTGAGTAAAATGCAGGGTAGAGGAAAAACAGAGCAGAAGTCATATTAAAAGTCACAAACCAGGTGACTCCTTGTCACAGATACAGATCTGGTCTGATCTGCTCCACCAAATACATTGATTGTGTTGGTGTTCTATACCTGGAGACCAGCGCTGAGCCACAAACTGTGTGCAGATTTCCTTAAGGTCCTTTCCAGCCCTAACCATGCTATGATGAACCTCGCTGAAGCACAGTGTCAGTAACTCTGTCAGTGTCCCGCATCCATTTGGGTACCTCAACAGGCTCAGGATTACTGCATGTCTGTCACTCTGCCCTCATCAGGTGCTGCAAAAGCACAAGAGCAATGAAGAGCTGACAGGTTTATCAGCTGCACTGAGTGATATCAGCAATATACAACCAAAGGAGGGGGGAAGGCGAAGTTTTACCTCCTGGGATCCTGTGTCTTCAGCTCTTTTGGGGGAAGTACATAATAACCCCCAAACAGGGGTGATTTCTGTCTCACTGGATCACGGATGCTCTGATTCCATCCCTCAGTGGAATTTACCTGACTTGTCCTGACTCTCACATGTTGCACTTGCTAACAAGTCTGGATACGAACACATCACCTTCCTTCCTCCCACCTGCTCTCTTCCCATGGATTTCTCCATCCTCCCTCCACACCCTGTTTCCTCTTTCCTTTCTCCTCACACAGACAAACGAGCTGCTCTTCTCCCCACCTCAGTCTCTGCTGCTCTCACAACCAGCATCTAGCGCATCTTTGCCACAGTTGGAGAGAGCACCTGTAGAAATGGTGGCAAAGAAGAGCACAGTACACGAGCTCAGCTTTAACTCTCCACCCCAGCCATGGATACAGCCTGTATGAAGAAGAAAGCAGAGAGATGAGTGTTGATGCTCAAGTCCCATCAGTGACAGCAGTCAATAACTAGGGATGCCCTTTGCCGCATGCAGTGAGTGCCTGGTGCTCTGATCACCTGCGCTTTCTGGAAACAGCTCTATCTGCAGCCCATCTCTTTTCAGAGAGAAGCTAACACAGGGCACACTCCACTACTAGGACAGTATTGGCAAGCCAACGAAAAGTCCATCCGCAACATCAGCTTCAATCACTGCTACCAAAGCTATCGCAGCCAGAGCAGAGCCAAGAGCACCAGTGAAAGCCCAGGCTGCTTTCCCTAGGACTGCTCCCATGGTGGCCACAGCAAATGTCATCGCTGGGACAATGTTGCTGCAACTGCTGGGGAGCCATAGAACCATAGAATCAACTAGGCTGGAAAAGGCATTAAAGGAAGGTATGGGTTGTGTCTGCTTTCTCTGCCAGTGACAAGACCCTCAGGGCTGTTACCTCTCTTCATTTCCCAGGAGATCCTAAATGCTGCATAGAGTTTTCCATGGCAGGTGGAAGATCCCCTCTGCTAAACCATCTGGTAAAGAAGGAGCAATAAGAAGACAATTTGAAGCGAGCAAAGGAGGGTTAAAAATAAGGCAGCTCCCCACATCCTTGTGGCTCCTGTTCTGTTTGATGCCTGTGAGACTGATGGGTAATACCTGCACACAGGCAATACCCAGTCTGAGTGTACTGCTCCCCTTCCTGCTGTCCCCTGTGCTGCTGCATCACCTTCCCTTGTCTCTTGCAGCCTCAGCTGGCACTGTGGGGTCCTACCAGCTACAAGCCTTGAAATGGGGACACAGGGAGGTGTTTCCTACCTCAAGCAGGATGAGGAGCTCCGGCATGCCCAACTATAGCCCCTTCCCCGCACAAGCAGCCTCTGTGGACCCTCCACTGTCCAGGTCAGTGTGTGGTGAAGCTCTGCTTGCAACTCACAGGGCTAAAAGCACTTTCAGACATCATCTGCTGACAGCCAGCACTAAGCAAGGCATCCACCCATGCCCCGAGGCTGGCCAGCAGTGCTGTGATGCAGAGGCAGGCCAGGATGCAGCACCCCACTTGCTGTTCACATGCTGGGGGGAATCGGTCTCCACATACATATATGCACATAAAAACACAGGAATGGCTGGCTGTACATGCAGCCACAGACTGGTTCGGGTTGGAAGGGACCTTAAAGCTCACCCAGCTCCAACCCCTGCCAAGAGCAGGGACCCCTTCCACTGGAGCAGCTTGCTCCAAGCCCCTGTGTCCAACCTGGCCCTGAGGTGAGTGACTCCGATCCACTCTGTTCTCGCTACCACAGACACACTGGGCCCCCACCAGTGCTGACAGGGACCGTGCACAGCCACCATAACACCACGTTAGATGAGACCGTCCCTTTCCATCCCCTCATCCCTCCGTTTCCCCACACTTGCCGCTCCCCAAAGTGATCAACATCCCACCACCACATCCCGAAGTGACTTCCAGCACTCCAAAGAATACGGACCAGGGCGCCCCCTGCCGGCCGCGGCCAGGTGGGGAAGAGGCGCTGGATTCCGGGATTTCCCGTTTTTTCCCATTGATCAGCAGCCAGTGTCACTTCCTGCCGTGATCCCGGTGTTCTCTTGCTGGCTTTCCAAGATGATCCCACCTTCCATCCTGCAGCAGGGCCTAGAGCATTTACCAAGATCCCTCCCTGGCTCCAGCGGCAGTTCCAGGCATTGTTAAATCCTTTGGAAATCCCAGGATTAATGTAACGATTAATGCATCTCTGGCTTCCATCAATTACAGCAGACACTTAAGACAGGGCCCCAGCATGCAAACTGATGAATGGTGTTAATATAATGAACCCTGCAGCAGAAGCTGTCACCTGATTAAATCACTTCAAATTAGGGCTGTTATCTATAGAAGTAAATGGGATCACAGCCTTCCTGGGACAGGCATTTGGAAAGCAAATTGAAGTGGTGACCTGCAGTGTGCCCAGGCTCCCAGAAATGGTTTACTGGGAGGTACAGCCCAATGTACTTTTGCTGTTGCTCCATCTCTATCGGTACAGCTACAACAGGGATAGGCTGAAACTTCCGTTTCTACTCTTGTTAGCAAAGAATAAACCCAAACTAAACAAAAATCACCCACAGGGAAAATCTCTTCTCTTTTAAAGCTCTCCTCTCAAGCAGCAGCCCCTTTGCCAGCCCCATGTGCCTGACCCATCCCATCGCTCACCAGCACAAGCAGTGATTCACACGCTTGCTGCGAAGCCTCCCGCGTTGTTGAGGCTCTGACCAGTATCTTCCGCTCGTGGGACAGTGTTCCTCTTGTGCTGGAGGTCAACCAGAGGTCCAGTTAACAGTGCTGCTCTTGGAGAGGCTCTGCTGGGGACTTCCATCTTCAACAGTGGCTTTTCTCAGCGATGACTGAGGTTCAGCACAGCCCAGTTTGAACCAAGTGTCTTTGATGGGCTAAATGAGCCTGATGAGCAATGATGGTATGTGGGGCATCCTTTTAGATTTGAGGGTGTGATACATATATGCACATAATAACATAGAAATGGATGGCTGTACAGATCATAGAATCACAGGCAGGTTTGTGTTGGAAGGGACCTTAAAGCTTATCCTGTTCCAGCCCCCTGCCCAGTGATTCACCTGCTTTGACCATGTTCTTATTGCTCTCTGAAGGCCTGTTTTGTACAAACAACCTTTCTATATGGCTTCTATCTATTGCAAAGTATTAAAAATGGCCATACCCTGGGGAAGGGTATTGTAACTTCCTCCTGCATTCCCCTGTTGATGCTCCACCTTGCCATGTGCACGTTCTGGGGCTTGGAGCAACCTGCTCTAGTGGAAGGTGCCCCTGCACATGGCAGCGCGTTGGAACTGGGTGAGCTTTAAGGTCCCTCCCAACCCAAACCAGTGATTCTGCGAGACTGGGGATTGCTGGCAAAATCCCCACTGCTGGCTCCTACAGAGGTGCCTGAATGCACCAGAACTGTGGAATGCATCTAAGGGTTAGGGAAAAAATGGAATATGTTATGGAACAGGCTACGTGCTGTAACATGCTTTACAGTGAGAATAGTGACGCTCACACTGCTGTGGGCCATGATATTCCTTGGGGTGTTTTTTGAAAGCTCAGTAACAAATACTTATTTTTCCCATCACTGTTTTTTTCCTGTTGACAAAAACTGGTGGTGTTTGAAGGGTATATGTAGAATTATATCAACTGGGTTGGAAAAGACCTTTAAGATCATCAAGTCCAGCCCTTACGCCAGCATTGCCAAGGCCACCACTGAACCATGTCACTGAGGGCCTCATCTACATAGTTTGTGAACACTTGCAGAGACAGTGACTCCACCACTACCTTGGCCAGCCTGTTCCAATGCCTGATAGGAGGGTTTGTGATCCATCAGCCCTCCAGAGGTACAACAGCCACTACCCACTGTATTTATGAGGTTTGAAGGAGAGTATGAAGGAGGAAAAAAAGCAATAATCCTGGTGTGATTTATGCCTGTGCAAAACTGGAAAGGGGAAAGAGCAGGGCAAAGACCATGAAGAGTAAAAAGAGGGTGGATGTGAGGGCTGCACTCCCTTTTGGAAGTGGGTGCTTTGCTCTGCTGTAGTCCAGACACCCATTAATCTCCAACCTGGTGAAGCAAGATGTGCCTTGAAGCAAAATGCTGCTTAACAGGAGATTGCTTCCACATAAGTAATATTGAAGTTGGCAGGCCAGAACCACGTCATGCTTCTGGAGACCTTAGCTCCCAGCTGAACAAATCCATGGGCAAATGGAGAAATGATGGCGAGGTGAATAATGGTTTGCATAGCGTGGCTACAGCAACCCTGCTCTAACAGTCATTCCACATGGGACCAGAACTGAAACTAGGCTGAATGCAGACTAAAACCCTTTTTTTCTTCATTTGTGTCACTTTGGTCACTGCTTGGGCTATCTCAGTTTCATTTAACACACTATAAAGTCCTTTTTAAAGACCCTCTGGTGCACAGATCTCCCCCATTCCCTCCTTTCTCCCAGTTTGAGTGCTTTGCTGTGACATCAGTTACATACACAAGGGTAGCTAAACCTCAGGGTGTAACCTTGAGCATAAGCTCCCTTGGCAGCACTCAGCTCTGCAGCTTTCCCTTTCCATCCATCCGGCTGGGGTCTGTCTGGAGGTCACCACCTCCTTGGGCATCCCTCTTTGAAGATGCTGAGCCTTCAAAAAGCCTCATCACTTCCAAGTTCTGTTTTCCTAACTCGTAGCCTCTTATCCCAAGTGTGCATGGCGGAAATGAAAGAAGAAGAAGAAAAGCCTGATTCAGGTTTTGGCAGCTCTCCTGTCGCAGAACATTCCACACTTGCATATGAAAGGGGTTTTTTTAGCAAACCAGAGCAAAGAGTCCAAATCACAAATAAAAACAATTACCAAGAAATCACCACGCTCAGTAGTTTTGCTGCTGCAAGTGGCTTAGGGAGAGGCTGGTCCATTGCCTAATCTTGAGCTCAGCAAAAGACAGTTCATCTTTAAGTTTACAGTGTTATTGGCCCAACTACAGAGGATAAGATTTCCCTTCAGCCTTTGCCCAAGGCCTAACGATGGCTCCAAAAATAACAAGCCGCCTTGAGGTTGGAAATCTGGGTTCAGAGAGATTTTGTTCATGTTCCGTAAATGATACACAAATATTCATCCGAGTGGATGGAAAATGCTTTAAAGCTACAGAGCGCAGTGAATGAGACCAATCCTGAGATGGGAATAATTTACTTACTTAATACTTTGCAGCACTGCTGTCACTTCCAGCCATGTGTTAGCCGGGACACTGCTGGTAATCTATTAAGCAGCTTGGGAGATGAAACCTTCCGAAAGATCACAAAGAGTTCACTTATTCCTCTGCAGTAGCAAAGGAAGTGGGTGGGGAGAAGGGATGAAAGGATGAAACACGCAGCTTGTACTCCTCTGGCTTCGGGATGAAAGCTTTGTTCTAATAAGATGGTAATTTCATACGTCCTTAACAAGAAATTATGTTAAAGATGTGGAGTGAGCAGGAGTTGCAGGTGTTCCCTGAGCCCGATTGTCTTCGTTACATGGTAGATTGTAGTTATAATCCAAGAGGTCTTCTCTGTGGATTTCCCAAGTAGCCTGGCAGGGATGTTCAGAATCCTGGGTTTTAATAGTGGCCAACAGAGCAGTGCATGAATGGGTCTCCCTTTTGTCGGGAGAGGGACTTGCTCCTGCAGGAAACACCAGAACTCTGCCCCTGGGATTTGGTCATGTACTGAGGCACTCAGTCTCAAGCAATACCCATAGCAGTGTTGCCTTTTGTCCTTCCATTCTGGGGGTTTCAGATCATTCCATACCTCTTTGCAGGCTAAAAGAGGGGCATTGAGCTTGTCCTCCACCCTCTTTGCTGTCAGGTCCATCTCTGCAGCATTTCAGATACGCAAAACGGACATTTTTATGTTGTGCGTCCTGTGGAAGTGAAAGAATGCCTAAACCTACTATCAACAGTGGAAAAATGTTCAAGGCAGTAAATACAGAACAGGAACTGAGAACAATTTGTGTCAGGCTGTTCCTCTTGAAAACGAACCCAAGGTTTTAACTTACCTTCACGTTAATATATTTCTTGTAACACTGGGAGAGCTTTAGTGCTGCCATTGTTAGTGTGACTTGTTCAAATATTTCCAGTTCCCACTTCTTCTCATTGATGACATGGAAAAACACTTCAAACTTATCTAATCAAAGGCTCATGAACAGTCATGTCCCGGAGGCAGCAGAGACAGGCCTGATAAACACAGAAACCACATTTGTTAGCACTGATACAGCTTCTGCTCTGCTCCTGCCTGCTGAACCACACACTGGCACCTTGATCTGCTGGAGTCCTGCTGCCCACCATGATTCCCCCTGGGTCTGTCCAGGCAGAACTGCTCATAGACAAGCCTGGATTCCTTTGGGAAAACACACAGAAGGGCTCTTGCAGCCAGGCTCCAGTGAGGAAACAAACTGCCAGACTCTGCTTGAAATGCATATGGCAAAGAGAATGCACTTCAGGACATGCCACTGATGGCAGTTTCAGTGTTTGCCCTGCACATGAGCAGTGGCTGACACCAACCCTTTCTTTCCTGATCTTCCCATGTGTGTGAAGTGAAACAAGCTTTATAAGGCCAAAGAGTAACATGGGAATGCAGACAGGCAATGTTTTTGGCTTTCAGGTATGTCACTTCCTGACAACTAAAGCAATAGGACACTGTGGTAGACAAACTGTAACAGCATCTGTTGCTGGAGCCTGGGTTATGATGCTCAGCATCCTGGTCACTGCTTCCTTTAGGAAATGTCCTGTCTCTGAGCGATTCAGAGCCCAAGGCAGGAGCAGTAGAGGGGGAAGGGATAACTCCTGGCCCTGTTCTGGTGTTTCGCAGCATGAAGAATGTTCAGGAAGTTGAGAGCATCATGCGCTCTATGGTGCAAGCTTTCCAAGCAACTTTGATCAGTTTTCTTACACACAGTGGTCCCCTCAAGTTTTGATTAAAACAACACCTGCCTCAACGAAAAGCAGAGCCCTTTTAGCATTTTAGCACGGTATTTTAACTTAGCTGCCTTTATTGCTCACAGAAACTTCACCAAAGCCATTGCATTTGAGAAAACAAGCAGTTAAGACCTCTCTGTACTTGCAGCCT
>JAOSLQ010001839.1:0-26118 GCA_025629905.1 Lorius lory | reverse complement strand
GAATTCAAACCCTGTTTAGTTTGCTTGGTTGTGAGCAGAGCTTTAGTACATACCTTCTTTCCCACCACCTTTTAGTCAGGTTTTGAACTAACACTGCTTCTTTTATACCAAAACAGAGAAAAGCTAAAACTTGGAGGGTGTTAATAATTGTTTCATCCTTTCAAGGTCTTTTTTCCCTCTAAAATAGGAAAAGGTGGGAGTGTGTGGAAGAAAACTAAGGAGAAAATAACCCTGTCCCACCTTATTTACTGTGAATGTTTTGTAGGCTTATTGTCTTAGTCTCTGCATTGTGTTCTGCTATTGATTTTTAAGGAGGAAGAGTCTACGTAAATGTGAGACAAACCTGTGATCTAAAGCTGTAATTGCCAGAAGTAAGGACTTTGTATTTGTGTCTGGAGTCAGTATAGTTCCTCTTGGGAGGTCTGACTTTGCATATCCTTGCAGTTCTGTTACAACTTCTGGTTTCATTCAGAAAGTGTAGAGAAAGTGTAAAATGGGAGGGGAGAAGGAGATTTTAAGAGATACTGGTATATCCATTATATCTCTCTTTGAAATATGGGAATGTAGTGTTTGTGACTTTCAGTTTGTTTTGGGTTTTTTTTGCAGTACCTAGTCTATAGCTGGTAGATGTAGCTGGTGCTACCTCCACCCTACTGCAAAAACCCTGTGTTTGGGAGATCATTCATATCAGCAGTAGTTGCTCTAACGTTAAGCAATAGGAAAAAGCTAAACTCTGCAACATCATTTCAAAATGAGAAAACTGCCTTTTGGTTAAAAATGTAATCATCATTACCTGACAGATAATGGACAATTATTGCCTTCTCGTTGCAAAGCTCTGCATAGAAATGTTAACTCCAGCTGGTTGAGAGACTGTAAAACTAGATTGAGTGTTCTGTGGCATCTTGGCCCACATAATCAACAACCTTTTGTTGATTTCAGTCTCTTGCTTAACAGGTTAAGAGTACTCAACATTAAGATGAAATTTCTCTTTTCAGAAAAGGGAAGAAGTGTTTGGGGAGGAGGGGCATTTCTCTTCCCATCTTCCCCAGGAGGCTGATTATTTACAGTGCTTATCAGCTTTTCAAAGCTATGTAGATGGAGTATGTCACAGAGCAAGTCCTCCCTCTTCTGATTATGCATCTTACTTGCTTTTTCAATCTGTTGGACAGAAGAAACAATCTCTGTGCTCATTTTAGCATTAGAACAAAATCGGCCTTTGCAATCTTACCCTTGATTTCCATCCACCTCTGTAGCCTGTAACTGGGCTGAGCTGCAGAATGCAAAGCCCATGCTCCTGACTGCTTGTCCTCCTTTCAACAGGGACACATTTGAGATGCAAATGGCAGACAGCATGCAAAACAGAGACTTAAAAGAGAACCAGAAACACTTTGGAAAGGGAGTGAAGGATACTTTTTCAGATCAAGCTATCTGCTTGAAAGGTATTGGAGAGAGAGAGAGTTTGTCAAAGAGCATGCTCAGTATGGAAGGGCTGCTAGCTGCTTAAGGAGGACCAGTCATCCACAGTGCCAGGGTAGAACACTGATCATACAGGAAAATGGCTAGTGTTAGGGTGTTTAACAAGAATCTGCAGATAACCTTGGAGACTGCAGAGAATAGCTGCTTCTGCAGGAGAAAGCCTGTAGCCTTACAGAAGCAGGAGGATGGGGCAGCTGAGGTGGTTGGACTGAGCTGTGAAGTCAAGTCATGCATTGTTGGCACATCTGGTGGAGAAGAGTTTAAAAGACCTCGTAGATAGCTCAGTCTTGGAGAGATCATGCAGTCAGCCCATGAATACACAAGAGAAGTTCAGTCTGGGTGCTGGAGTGCCCCATCCCTAAAGGGTGTGTTCCCTTGGTAAGGTAGGCCATGTCAGTGAACTACTGTTCTTTCTGTCCAGATGGAGGCCTTCCCACAACTAGAAAGGATGTTGGTTTGGGGGCATGGCAGTCTAACACCTCTACAGTGCAGAGAACACTTCCAAGGGGTAAAAACAAACCAACAAGCAAATTCCAAACAAACAGGTTCTTGGATGATATATAGAGTTCCAGCTCTGCTTTACCTTTACAGAAACAAATACAGTTTATGGCTGGTTAAGTAGTGGCTTTCTATTACCATCTGTTTAATCTTGCATGTTCTCTTCCCTCCTGCTCTAGCATCTGTGAGTCTCAGTAGCAGAATTGTTGCTTGGAAACTCAATTGTCTTTCTGCATTTACTGGTAGAAAAGTGCTCAATTTCAGTAACTTGATTATCACGACTTCTGCATAGATCTAAAACTCCTTAGCAAAGACAGTTTCTTAAGTGACAGGATAAATGCTTCAAATATACAAAAAGTGTTTAACAGTGTTTTCAGCAGGGTTGGAGCTGTTCTGATTTGAACATTTGTTGGTATCATAATTGAGGCATAAATTGTGTTGCATGGAAGTGAACCTATTGTGTATGTGCCAGTATTGATGTGCCATTTTTACTTCTGTTTTTCTCCTGTGGAATAGAAAACCACCTATGAGTATTCAGGTTGCCATTGTCTGACTGTGGGTAAATTTGGGGTTGTTTGTTTATTTTTCTTAATTTTTCTTTGTTTGTTAAACTTTAGTTTTGCAGTATACTCTGACAATTTGTTTTGCATCTTCTGGAGGAGTCAAACTTCTAATACTTATCAACTTGTGATAAACTTTCAGTCACAACATGTTTCTGGGGTGATAGAAGACAACACAAAAGTGTATTGAATCTTTTTGTACAGATAGATTATTTAGAGCTAAGTTTGTCTGAAAGAAAACAGTAAGTGTGTTTTGTGAGTCATTATATCTATCTCTGGATTCAGACTGCTTAGGAAACAGACACTCCCTCCTATTCCTTGAGACTCATGCTCTCAAAGTGAAAACCTGGTGTCAAGAGGCTCACTCCCTGATAGATTCACAAACAGTATGTTTGATGCTGACAACTTCTTTTTTTCCCCTCACACATGTTAATTTAAATCGGTGTGTACCTGGTTGAGTGTTTGCCTTAAGAGATTGCTATGGCAAAAGAAGGATTTTGAGTTGAGGAGAGTTTAAGAAGCAGTCATATAACAAAGTCTGACATGTAGCCCCCTGTTTAATTTTCATGTTGGTAATTCTGACCTTCTCTCTTACATTTTGGGGGAGCAGGTAGAGAGGGCAGATTCTGAGTTGCTTCATAGCACTCTTGGTCAAATTAATCTTCTGACTTCCGTTTGAATCTGTTCTTTCTCTGGGGTTCTTGTTTATCTGTTCTTCCCTGCTCCTCAGGAACTTTCTAGATGAGTGTGTTATGGGTAGATATTCACAGCTTGGTGAGAAGATTTTTTGTGGGGATTTCTGGTTTGATGGAACACTTCTTGAATTTGGTTTCTTTGGGACTATTCACTTTGAGGGTTGCTTTGAAGGGAGGGAGAAGGAAACACGATCATTGCCTTGTTATCTGGGTTAGTTTTTTGTTTCCCTCTCTGTTGCCTGAAGTAATACGAATTTCACAAACCTTGCAGAGTCAATACTTAAATTGCATACTAACATGTTTTGGAGAACTATAGCGAAAATAGGTGGATGGAGAACATAGAATGACTCTATCTTTGTTCATAATTTGATTTGAGAGAAAAAATGATAGAGCTGTAGTTGCCTTCTGCAGTTATGCTCAGGTACCAGCATCAGTGTGGCTCTACCAACACAAAGAAAGCTTAAGCTTTTGTTTTTATTGCCATAAGAGTTTAAATACTGGATCCTATGTTGTGTGCTCTAAAGTCATAGCAAAGAGTTATTCTTCACTCAGTTTCCAGGAGGTATCACAAGAACTGAAAACTGTGCTAAATGCCAGAGTAGGCTATGTGAAGTGTTAGATCAATACTTGAAATTAGCACATGTAATGACAGCTTTGAAGCTGATCCACATGTGAGCATGATTGATAATTGCACTGAGAACCTCTTAAGAGAAGGCTGGGGATTAATTTTGTTTAAAATGGAAGAAAAACAGTATCTATACCACACTATGTACTACACTTTATGGTGTTACAAGTGAAGGCTTCAAAGAGTATTTAAGTGCTTTCTGCTATTAATTATCCTCAAGAGTACTATTAAAATCAGCATTTTAGGTTACAGAGCTTGTGGGCTGTGTTTTCCCTTAGGATGGAGAGGTAGTGCTAGGAAGATTCTTTTCATATATTTGTGATGTGTACTTCTTTTAAAGGTTGGGTATGCACCAGCAAGTATTGCCACTTGATCAATACTTCTACATCACATCTCTTATAAAGTGGTTTTGACTTTATTCTGTGGACCATATAAGGGTCTGAATGTATGAGATGATAGCAAGGTACCTAATTACCCCTGTTATTCCAGTGTAGTCAGAAGCCTACACTCTTCGCACTCCTGAGGAAGTAATTTGGTGAACCAGGATTGTAAAGAGTAAAAGGAGAACAATGTACTGCTTAAGTGTTTTGCCATAAAGGGCTATTCTTGTTTTCTCACAGACTATAACCACTGAAAAAGACTTACAGCTCCCCAGTCAGGGACAGCCCTATTTGGGGGCTAGATTATTGTCTTCCATTTGTGGCTTGGGTGTTTTCAGCCAAGAAGAGACCAACCTCCTTTTTTATTTTCAGGACTTGGGGATCTTTAATATTGGGCCCTTAAGCTCCTTTCGTGCCATCAGAAGTTATTTATTATCAGGTGGGAGGTAGGACAACAGTTGTTCCTACAGAAAGCTCTCACTAGATCTTGTTCTGAAAATTGACCTGCTGGAAAAGATTTTGTAAAGGATGTGTTCCCAAGCACTTCTCTTTATGGAAACTGTTGTTCTAACTTCCCACTGAACATTCAGAAATTAATTCTTATAATCTAGTGTTGTATGTGTTTATCTATAGATCTTCTGGTTTTTAAAAAATCAGCAAAGTAGTGGGCTGAAAGTCTGCTTTGGCATAATATGAAAATGAAGATGACCTATCATTTTCTAAAGCATTTATTGCTGGAGGCATTAATTCAGGTGTGATTTTAATGACACCTGTTTTTTAGGTCTACTTAACAGTTGGATTTCTTAATGTCTGAGCATGTAACTGTGTTGAAATTGGGCTAAATGAGGTTAAGTGGAAAGAGAAAAGCTGCTGTTGGCATGAAAGAGAGGCTGCAGAGAGCTGAGTGAGCTGAGGTTTAAAGCAAAACCATGACTTGCTGAGTAGTGCAAGCAGCAAACTGTGAAGTACATTAATTTAAGGCCAGTAGTGAGCAGGTGGGAGAAACTGTATGTAAAAAAGGCAGCGAGTTGTGTATGGTCAAAAAAAGAATACCTTAGTAAATAAATTAGTTGGTTTTTTATATCTTTGTTCACTTGCTTAGTTGTAATAAAATTTTAAATAAAAGAATAATAATAATAGAAAAATCTTCCCCTCCACTCCAGAGGGCTTTTAGGCTCCTCGGGAATTCCCTAAATCCGAAGCAGCCCCAGACTCCTGTTGTTGCCATAAGGTGGGGAAGGATTGATAGTGCCACTGGCCAGGACAGAAAGGTCATGCTTGGAAGCCTGGCCGAGATAGCGTAAACACAGATGTGTGTTGGTATCTTTAATGATACAAAAAAGGGAGTTCTTGCAAACATGATGCTTTTCAGGATGTGTAAATATTTCCAGTGGGGACCAACAGATACCAGACCTGAAATGTTGTGATGTTATGAATTAACAAAAGGCTTTGGATGCTGGGCAGGGATGATTGCATTTTTATTCCCCCTGCCTGTTTGTATTGCACATTCATGTATTGCACAGCGAATGTGCAGTTAAATCCTTGACCTTTAATCTTAAGCCTTGAAAGATCCTGTGGCACTTTACATGGGAGTAATATGACTGCTGTCAGGGGGTTGGCATTTGCTAATTGAATCTGAATTGGCTTTTTCTGTGATGCACTCTTAAAAATTCTTTTACAGACATCCTGGTATCAGAGAATAGGCATTTTGTTCTTTTTTTTTTCTTTTTGTGCTGCTATTAGACTCTGGGGTAAGAACTCTCATTTTCTATTTTCTGGAACAGAATCTGTGGCTGGTAGCATGGTACAAGTATTTTAAAAATGGAACATACAGAGGCACATGCTATAGTCATAGGATATTTTACTTTTCCTTTTTGATGACTTTATCTTGACATC
The DNA here is from genome assembly GCA_025629905.1 of Lorius lory. Taxonomy (NCBI): domain Eukaryota; kingdom Metazoa; phylum Chordata; class Aves; order Psittaciformes; family Psittaculidae; genus Lorius; species Lorius lory. The sequence goes on along the minus strand of JAOSLQ010001839.1, from coordinate 19,988 downwards.
TTCTGAAGGCAAAGTTCTCTGCCAAACAGATTGCTTTAGCTTTGGAGGAAATTGTACTATTTGGGAACTGGCTTAAAGTAGACCTCATTCTACGCAGTGCAAAAACCCCAGTATTCCAACCAGAATCAACTGAGTGTGGAAATGAATTGCCCATATAAAATTCACATGAATGTTTCTTTAGGAAATGTTTCTTCTTCACTTTTCAAATAGCAGCAATGAATATATAACAGGGGATCTTCTGGAAGATGTTTTGCATTTTGCTTTTCTCTGCTGAAAGATTTGCTTTGTTTGCTAAAGTAGTGGAATTCCTTAGGATATTTTTAGTGGTGTCATGTACATTGCATTAACCATGGAACACACCAAAGAAGAATTTACATGGTCCTGCATCCAGGCGTCACTTTCATACCACTCCAGTTGTTTGAGGTTTTATTTCTAGTGAATAGAAAGAAAACCAGTTTCTTCAGAAAAGTTGTTTCAAAGTATTGTAATTGGACAGAAATAAAGGCCTTCCATGCCTTTGCCAGATTCCAGGGTAATTTTTTTAGGCTCATAATACTGAATTAAGAAAACTTGTTCCATGTAGGTCTCAGTTTTGTGTTTTCTTCCATGAAGATGACTATTAGGCTACTTGTGGTCAAAACTGAAGATGTAAAGGCCTCTTGAAAGGGAAATAATTCTTAGCCCATATCACAAGAAATGGTCTCTCTTCTATGTAATAACCACCAAATATGTCTATTGTACAGAGGAATCCCACATGAAGAAGAGAGCTAACCAGGTAATTCTATTAACCAAGTGGAAATGAATAATTTGCTGGTTTCTGGGTCCAGGACATAGCTTGGGCTTCATCTTGTTCTTCAGTTGTTCATCTTGTTCTTTCAGCTTGGGTTGCCAGGAGTAATTTTTCTGTATTTTAGAGGCAAAATCTGTTAATTTTCTTAGTGTAAGGAAAACAAGGCTTCCTATAAATTAAGTATAGGAGTGAGGGTGCTCATAAGTATGACATGAAGTAGCCTCTTTCAGGACATTTAGTAGAAGTACTAAGGCTACTTCTTCCCAGCATAAGCCTGCTCCAAGATTATATCTAAACCAGAGAGGGAGCTTAACAAGACAGTGGCTCTTCAAAGAATGGATGTAATATCTCCAGTAAAATAAGAATTTTTAACAGCACCACCTGGAGACTCCTGGAGTGATATTTCCTCATTAAATTATAACTAATGAACCTGCCTCTTTGGGATAGGTGGCATAGCTAATTTTCAGTTGTATCAGTTCATCTGTAGTTTTCTTGCTTGAGTATGACTGGTCATTGATTTCTGTTTATTTGGGTAGGTTGATCTTAAATTCTTTCTATTCTGAGATTTTCCACAGAGCCACTTGCTACTGTAAGCTTTCACAGCAGTTAAAACCAGTTAGCTGAAGATGGTTAACTCAAAGTATTTGAAAAATGTTAGAGGAGGAGATTACATCAGCCTTCACAAAAGGTAGAGATGACCAGATCTCTAAGATAAAGTTAACTACTATGTGCTAAATGACAATTTGGTAATTCTAGAGGTTAGATTTTGATTTATTTTGTGTCCCTATTAGTTTTGATTATAATAACCTGTTCACAACTAAGCGGAAGTTAGCTTGCCTTTTGCAAGCTTGGATGTTAGAAAGCTATCAGATGCTGCTTCTAATACAGGTAGGATTCTAATAGAATATTTCAGACTTATGAAAATAAGAAATAAAATATTTCAAGCAATGTGTCTGTCACTTTTATCACATACCCTGTGGAGTTGCTTTGTGAGCTTTGAGATAATACCAGCTTCAGATTGAATCTGGAGCACTAATAGCATGTTGAACCTGGCACACTGTCTGGTTATCTAGAAATTCATTTTACTACAACGACCGATGACCACAAAAAAGACAGCTGAGGTTTCTTGGAAGTATTCTATGGACAGCAGTGAATGAAGGGTAAGGCTTCATTTCTGCTTTTCCTGGTACATTTTTCTTCTGTTGCCCTGAAGAAACATGAAAAAGACGTGTGACCTGGCTTGGCAGGGATGACCAGGCCCCAGTGAAGTCACATCACTGATCCCCACAAGGAGAGGCAGGCAGTGTGAGTGTGGATAAGCCAAGGGAGAAGCAGGTCACTGATGTTTAATTTATTCCTAATGAAGCAAGGGAATTGACAGGGTAGCTGCATAAGAACTGCAAAATCTGCAGTTATGTTGCAGCAACAGTTTCTCAAGAGACTAATTGGAAGAGGGAATACTTTGAACTCTGATGACTTAACAGGCTTAGTTCCTGGTACTTGTTCAATGGAACAAGGAGATATGAAAAACACAACAAAACAGTCTTGTAGCTGCCTTAAAGATGGTTTTGAGCTCTGTTGATTGACATATGGTAATAGGGGTAAACAACCTCTGAGATCTAGGATTTAACATTCCCCTAAAGTAATCATATGGTAGACTGCACTGGAGAATCGACAGCATGTAATAGGTAAAGACTTCTGTCTCTTTAGAAGGTAGGCCTGCTCTTGGTTTTAGTATTTAGTATTTAGTATTTACTGATTTAGTATTATACTGGAAGAAGATTGGAAAAGGTTATGCAAATGGCTCTGGCTTTACTTGCATTTAACTGAGATATGTCTAGGAAATCAGCACTAACAGTGCAATAAACTAATTGTGAGCCATGGGTATTTTGTGAGGTGTTTGGTTTTTGTTTTTTGGTGTTTTTTTTTTTATTTTCCCCCCCCCGTCCTTGCACACATGATTATCAGCATAGGATTCTTTTAGTATTGTTTCTTTTTTTTTCAGTCTTTAGAGAAGGAAACACAGATGGCACCTGAGTTGATCCTAACTCTTGCAAATGATCAACTTGAATTTCTACCGCCAAGAGCAGAGAATTGGTAACTGTTCATGATTAATGGTCAGCTTTGTTTAATTTCAGTTTCTTCTTATTCTTGTTCTATTACCGTTGAAAGGATCAAAGTTAGCATCTAAAACAGACAAAAAAGAACTTGTCAGAGCAAATATGTCCTGTCTGTGTCCTTAACCAATGGAAGTTTCCCCTGGCAGTTCTGTAAATGAAAGATACTAATCGGGTATGTAACAGCATCCAAAATTCTGGGAAGAAGTGCCTTTGGACATACCTCTGTTTACTCCTAAATTTCTTTAGACTCCTCGTTTGTGTTGCAATATTACATTCTAATTAAAATTTTAAACTGTATATTGAGCTGTGAGGTGTTATAGCTGGTGTGGTGCTTGGACAGTTACTTAATACTGAGTGCTCCTTGCTTCCTAGAAAGAGGAGTGTGCATGCAAAGCAGTAGTAGAGATGAACAGATTTTCTTCAGGGATGTCTAGAAGTGTGTGGGAATTTCCTTCTTTCTGCTTACTACAAAAAGATGTAAATTGCTTTTCCTCCCCCAGACTGCATGCTGGATAATATCCTGAAAACTGACTATAAATGTAAAATTTGTGGAATCTCTTGCAAGTTTTTTTGACACAAATTTGATGGTGCTAGCTAGAAAGAAACTTCCTTCAGAACTTAGCTCGTACAGTGAAATTCCCCAGCAGCATTACTACGATGCAGCGCACATGGCACTCATGTTGCTGTTCTCCAGTAACCTTCCCTCTAGATCCATCAGGCACTGGTGGAGCATTTTAATCCTTGTTTTCTCCGGGAGAGAGACAATGACTGTTACAGACAGGGGATGGCACTGTTGCACTGTAGCTCCTCAGCCTTCCATCCAAAATGTCTCTATAAAAAGGGCTTGGTGTTTACCAGGAACGGAGCAGAAGAACCAGATGCATTACTGCAAGATTTTCTTGAAATAATTCTGCATTAAATATCAAATTTGCATTACCAGTAATTTTATATTTTGATAGAACCTCAAAAAGAATGTGTTAGCATGCATCTAAACTGGATGTTACTAATAGACATAGTTTAAGGCACTCTTGTTTATTTTAGATTTAGAATGAAGCACTTGTGTGAAGCTCTGAGGAGCAGTACAATAAACTCTAAGCACCATGGCAGTAATCATTTCAATAAGAATTCAACCAACAAGCACTTAAAGAAAATCCTTTCTATTTTTCTTTTATTATGGAAAATACAAACTTCCTTTCTGCAAAGCCTTAATGTATTATTTTCTTCTGCAGTTGAGCCAGAAATTCCTTAGGGCAAGAAGCAAGTTCTGAAGGATGCCCAGCCCATGTGGGCACAGGTATGTGTGGTGCATGTGGAAGCAGCATTAAGCTTGCTCGTCTTGGCTGACCACAGTCATAGGAACACGGCAGATGGACCAAAAGTATTTCTTTTGAAAGATGGGGGTTTGCTTTGTAAGGAAATACAGATTTTGATCAGTATCCTTCAACTTTAGCTGCTAGTTGAGTGCAGTCAGAGCTGTTACTTGAGCACTGACAACAGCCGGTTGAAGTGAGGTATCCAGCTCTGCTTCAGTCATTCAATGATTCTCAGATGGTATCCCATCCTAGATATGCTACTAACAACCTCAGTCTTGAGATGATGAAAGTTTAGGTAATGGTGGGAAAGTCCATGTTCAAAATGCAGATGGTAGGAAAAGCTGACTGGGCTGTTGCTGAAATGTGATGGCTGAAACTCACTGATTCAGTCCCTTTTCTTGGAGGAGTACAGCTGCCTCTGGCTGTCTTCCACCAGTCCATTGTGGTTCCCTTAGTTTTACCTGAAAGGTGGCTCCCTCATTTTCACCTGCATGGACACTACTCCTGAGGTAAATTGTGCAAGACAGATGAGGTAAAGCTGTAAAGGTGACATGAGTCAGTATGCAAAACCCAGTGATACATGACTATGAGAAAAAACATCTGAAGTGGAAAGAATGAAACGTCTCAAGGAAAAATTAAACACTGCACCAAAGTCTTTACCTTTATCTCACCATTTTTTTATTTTTTAATTTTTTTCTTCATTTTCCCCTCCCCTCCCCTGAAAATGCATGACTGAGTTAACCAAAACAGTCTGTGTGAGATGACTGCATGTAGTTTTTTGGGAGGGAGGGAAATGACACACATCATTTAGCTCAGAGCATTTCATTTGGCATTGCACTTAAAAAAAAAAATAAAATTTCAACATGACATTTAGTTTTAAAAGTAAACATACAATGTTCTCTTTGTTTAGTTCTGGGACAAAAGAAAATATATTCAACTTGAACTCACCTCTCCCCATCCTTCCTGCCAATGGTGGGAAGAACTGAGAGAGTGAGCAGCTTTACTAAAGCTTGATTTCTGATTTGAAGGGAAGTGGTGCCTGCTGGGGTGTGTAGGTGACACAACTCTGAGGCCTTCCTACTCGAAGGAAGTAAATTTATTTTCTGGACAAGATAAATCAGATTACAGATAATCTGTATGTTTCTGTGACAGTATCAAAGGCAGCCAATCAAGCTAGTAATAGCAGCATTATTACATGGCGTCTAATTCTCATCAGTCGCTAGAAAGAGATAATTGACTAAGCAGTCCTTTGGCTTGTTTTAAGTCCATGCCTAGATTACCAGGATCAAGTGCAAGGAAGGCGTATACATGCTAAAGCAGTCTCACCGTCTGCCTTAGAAGAGGAGATGAGATCTTGGTTAGTTATTTTATGATACTCTGGTGATGATCCAGAGCTATATTCATCCTGTCTTTCCTGAGTTGCTGATGATCACTACTGGCCAGGAGTTTGATAATTGTTCTTAGGACTCCTTTAGAAAGAGATTACATAGGTCTAATGGAAAAGGTGACAAACTTTTTTTTCTTAGCACTCCTTTAATGTTCATGTTCATGTGGTAACCTGGAAATAACATGAATAGAAATAAACTAAAAATGTCCTAGCTTTGTTTCATTTGAGGGCTAGCATAGTTTCAGGTGCTGTTTTGGACAGAGTACTTTTCATTCTGCTTGTTGTTTTCGTTTGTTTTTTGGTGGTTTGGTTTTTTTTTTTTTTTTGAACTTGGAAGAATGTTTCTTATGAAATATATTGGAGCAAAGTTAATTTTTAACTTTTAAGTTTCACCCGATCATGCTGTGTGTGTTTGTCCATATAGTTATGTGATGACTCCTTCCTGGGAATTAGGAGGGGAAAAAATGAACCTTTAGAGACAGAAGCAATATTGGAAAATTATTTCTCTTGAGGTAAATTGCTGGTCACCAAAGATGATGATTTTGCTTGAAATAGGTAAAGCTAGATAGGAAAAATCATTAAAATCATATTGTAAACCTAATAAGACTGCAGTAATACAGGAATAAATTGGAAGAATTTAGTTGACAAAAATTATCTGTATTTGCAATGCCAAGCATTTTTTGCTTGGTATTAACATGATTAAAATAGAGGTATTGCTATTCCAGTTTCAGAAAGGGGAAACGAATGGACGGATGCTGAATGACTTGTTCAAGTTTACTCTCTGCATTCCTGTCAAGGCAAGCCTCCTAATAATATTAAAACATATTATTACCTCAGGGAGTTAAAGAAGAGCTAAGCTTTCTCACTTAAAAAAAATTGCTATCTTAACCTATAAATTCAAACTGACCATACGTGTTTGAAAGCATTATATGGAATGTCATGCAAAACTCCGTGCTCTGCATTAAGAGCAAGCCAAATGCTTGATCGTGGTGTTCCTCCTGCATTCTCCTCTCCCTTGAAAACACTGAAATATTGCTGGAACATCCAAGTGTCTTCAGCAAAGTTCTGCCTATCTTTCATGATAAGGAATGCCCATGTGATACTAATCTAGGATATGTAGTACTTATGCATTTAGCACTGCAGAAATTGGGCTGTGAGTCAAAATGCTGATGACCTACCATGCACTGAAATGAGGCTGATGATGCATAAAGTGGTGAAATGTTTATTTCAATACTTAGCTGATGATGCACTATTTATTTTAAGTCTATTGAAATATGTAGTTGTAATAAGGTTTTGAAAGGCAGTTATGAAATGTCCTGATAGTAAATTTGCCACATCTAAAAATGAATCTGAACTCTGGAGGCAAATACTGCTGGATTCTGGTTGTTCAATATCTAAAGTTGGTTCTATATTGCTGTGGCTTAGACATACATGTTGCTACATTCAGGCGTGTATTTAATTTCATAGAATATTCCATTACAAAGCATCCTGTTTTGGACTTCAAGATGTAACTTCTTGCAAAGCTCTGTTTGGATAGGGATTTTGGACATAGACCTCAAAAAGTCACTGTTCAGAAGTTAATTCTGACTTACTTATTCCTTTACAGAAGGAGTATTCACCCCAAGAAGATTAGTGTGTGGATTTATGAGTAAGCATTCAGAATTTTCCTCCCCAATATCCTTGTGTTAGTGTTACTTCATCCATTTAAACCACAGGCCTGAATTTTAATTCTTTTTTCCCTTTCCCTACTCCGGAGGTAAATTCCCTTAAATTACATAGCATTTCTCTGCAGGAAAACAAAATTAAGGACACTTTCTTGGAAGACACTAGTTTTATAAGCTCTGGGTCTGTGACTATGGGACTTACCTTTTCATAGTTTCTCTAGGACTCCACAGATCTGTTAGAGATGTGCTGGCACTAAGTCCATAAAGAACAGAGCTGGTTTTGGGTATTCTTTATGGCTAGGAATAATTCATTGAGATTATAACGTACTTTTATTCTACTTCTAATAAAAAAAAATCAGTTGCCTTTTTTTTTTTTTTTGTGAGGAGAGCATCACATTGTCTTCTGAAGATGGTTTTTGTGTGGTTTGGGGTTTTCTTTTGTTGTTTTGGTTTGGTTTTTCCCACCAGCTTTATAAAATGATATTGGGGAATGCATTTAGAAATTCTCTTGTGTGCTTTGTGAACTGCTTCACAGTGGACCATACTGTGGCCAAACACTGGTGGACCGTAAGTCTACTTACTGCATCTAGATCCAAGAGCCATATAAAAGGTTCTTTGTTTTGTAGGATCTGTTTGACTACTGTTACGGAATATGCACTTCACAATTTGTTAAAGAATTTGTGTTGTTACCTAAAGTACCTAACAACATAAAGTATTTTACGTGTTAAACTATGTGTCTTAAATGAGAGATCTATTTCAGGGAACTGGTTGAGTGATCTTGTTTCCTCCTCTCATTTGGTGACTTGGTATGCCACATTGTCTGAAGGTATGAACAGAAACAAATGTCTTCCTATGCAACTGTGATTTAAACTTGTGAAAATAAAGTGTGAGCGATGGCCACATTAGTACTGGTTTCAGGATGACTTTTTTTTTTTTAACTGTTACAATTTGAGAAGAAATAAAGGCTCTTTACTATGATCACTCATATTTTTAAAATAAGCTACTTATTTTTAACTTAGGATTGCAAGTGCTTTAATTATTTTTTCATTCACCTTGGATCTTTGATACGCAGTTACTATTGCTTACACTAAAAGAAGGGAAGGATTTGCCTTGTGCATTAAAGGTCATCAAGTTATGGATACCCATAATGAAACTGTCTTTGGGGATGATTAGAGGTGCCATACTATAGTGGCCCTCAGCATTGCTTGGGCTGCTAGATCCCTGCATCCTTTCTGTTTAAAGCAACTGATAAAAGACAAAATTTGCAGTAAAGTCATGTTTTTCAAGCCGAGAGGTCTAAGGGATGGCAGATTCCGAAGTGTAACGTGCAGGGGCTGAGGGAAAAGGATGTGTGGGAAGGAAGTGTGTTAACCAGATGGCTCTGCTTTACTGTTTTGGGGAGCCCTTGAAAGGAGTGAGGGAGAGATCAAGGCAGCAAGTTTCTGTCTGAGCAGAATTTCAGCCAAAGGGAGCTTCTCTGCATGCTCTTCACCACACTGGTTCAACTCAACCAGGCTCAAGGTATACCCTGTAAATAAACTCCCTTGTATTTTACTTTTCATCTTTCCAACACGCTGTTGTTGAATTGGACATTCTGTATGGTACTAATGGGGATCCTCTTTCTGGAAATGTACAAGCTGATATTTACCTTTCCATTCAGGTCAATTAAAAAACCCCCAACTTTTATAATTGTTTAATTGCAGGGCTCCTGTTCATTACAAGTTCCAGGCAATGGAAACTAACCGGTATTTGGCTTATCGATGTCTGTGTGGCCCTTGGTGACCTTTAGAACAATTTAATTTGGGTCATTTTAGACCCAAAATACCTCTAGAAATCTGTCTCTCCAGGCTATAAGCATCAATAATATTGTCCTCTGAGGCTCCATTCAGGGAGCTCTGTGTCTTTTTAAAGGTAAAGCGCATGGGGATTCTAGGCTACTGCAAAAGCACAAAGCGAAATATGGGAATGAAAAAATGTTGCATAACCTGTAACATTGCTCTAACAAACATACCACTAGTTACTACTGAAATACTCTGTGGTAAATGATATAAGAGCAGCTTTTAATCTAACAAACAAGAGGAGGGGAAAAATAAAAAGATAATATTAGGAAGCATAAGCTGAATCATGACTGTATATTCTCCAAAGAGGTGAAAACAACATCTATTTGTGTTTCCACTTAAGGCAGGTTTTGACGTGAGTGTACATTGTTTATTTATTTGCTTCATCCAGAGGTAACCACCATTCATTTAAATGAGTTTGAACAAACTTTAAGTAGTGGCATTTAAGTAAATTACAGACGTTTTTCAACTTCCATGTCAGAATTATTTGTACCATCTGAAAGCATTTTAGTTCCTCAGCTCTTCTCGATATTATTCATTGTTCTCGGCTTGCTACTGCGTCACGTTTCATAAACTAAGTGAGGTTGCTGTGATTCCTGCTGGCATGGTTTACTGAGTTGCCCTATCTCCTGCTAAAATTGTCTGCCATTAGCTTAAGACACTCTGAGTTTTATAGGAATATCTCACAGTGAATTGTCTAGAAAAACAATATGTTTTCCTCCATAAGGCATCCATAGGACACAAATGGGAACTTCTCCATATCCACCCCAAAAGCTGCAGACCATTTGCATTTAGTCTTGATCTTTGGCCAAATTTCAGTGATTCCTGTAAACTTCGTCTCTGAGAGAAAGAACACCAGTTTGCTTTTTAGGTCCATCACTAAAAAGATTGATACTGGAAGTTGTTTGGATGCCTTTTCATGAGAGAGTTAATTTTTTTTTATGTTATTCTTTTTGTTCTCGACAGCCTTTCTTACACTGCCTGACTCCAGGCTATAAGCAGCATGTGCTGCTCTTTGTGTAGCAAAAATGCAAATGCAAAATTATTGTCAAAACTTTTTAGTTTCCCTCAAATATTTATATCACCCTGTCTTAACACTGAAAGCTGTGTTAAGCTTAGCACAGTGACCTCATTTTTGGTAGAAATGTAGCTTTTTCTGCCATTTATCTAAACTCCATGAGGGAAGTGAGTCCTGTATTCTGGGATGGAAGGCATTATAATCCTGTTGGTTCAGACATCAGGCTGCTTTGTTGTAGTGCTGTAGAGAAACAGCAAAGGCGACAGCTCCTGTCCTGGGCAGCTGACAGTTCCAGTTATCTGACAGGCAATGATAGAGGAACACAATGAAGAACTGTGGCAAGGCAGGGGTGGAAGACTGAGGCAATATCAGAGAATGCAGCCTACGTGAAATCAACTGGAAGTGGAAACAGAAATCATATGTTGATATCCCTAGGAAACTGCTGAGGTATGAATTGTCCCTGACAGTGCTTAGCTATTTCTTCACATGTGTGCTTGTCCTATGAGCGGCTTAGTGTTTACAGTTCCTGTTCGAGTCACTAGTCCTAATTGGACCTTTAGCCAGAGACATAACCCCCTCCAACTTTATGCTGATATGAATACACTGTGATCTATTTTTAAAAAATCAATTGCAATTTCATTAATTGCACTAAACCCAGCAGTTTCTGCTCAAAGGGAAATTAAGCTCTTGTATATTGGGCCATCTGATGAGTTAATTATGTATAGAAGTCATACATCTGATACTTTCCAATCTTAACCTTCATAATGAGACTGCTTTATTTTAATGGTTAATATGTAAGAAAAATGCATCCTTTAGGTACTGGCAAATGTAATGCAGATACATCCCATTCTAATCCTGTGCTTTAAGAAAGATTTTTTCTTTTTGCCTGTGTTTTTGGTTTTGGTTTTTTTTTTTTTTTTTGAGAAAAAGAGGAGTTGCCATTTTGCCTGTAGTAGTTTTGTATCTCTTTGAGCTTCCCTCATGAGACACCTTCTCTTGTGGAGATCAAAGAACAAAATCACTTCTATCACATTTATGGATCATTGCAATATATAATTTTGTGTGTGTTATGCTATTTGAATGACTGAACAAAATCAATTACATGAAAGTTTAAATTGCTTTTTAAATACATTGGTATAAGAAGACAGGAGATACATTATTCAGAATATATATCCAACCTGCTTCTTGATGTTTAATGGCTCAAGTTCTCATAACCAAAGGCTTCAGTATTACATGTTGTAGCACTGTCAACACTGCTAAACTGCAGCTCCTGAAGTCAGAAATCTTATACATTAAAAAGAAACCAGATGTCGTTTTTTAAACCCCATGTTTCATTGTCCTATAAATTTAGATTATCAAATAATAATTAGCACTTAGCAAGAATAATATTCCTTCTCTGTTAACTACTTTATTAATCATAAACAAGCAACTAGTACCTTTTTTGCCTCTTGCTGGTAGTTCTGTTTGTAATATACATGGTGCTATTATCGTAAGAACATTCTCATCTCTGAGTTAACATTTCAAGTTAGGCACCAAGAACACAAGTGGCACCTACTTTTTTTTTCCCTTCTGCTAAACATATTCCTATAATGTGCATATACTGGCATTATGATTATACTGTAGTTTACAATAAGGATGGATTTCAAATGGTTGAAAATCAGATTTTCTTTTCTTAGAAGGGAGGGTGGTAGCTGGCAATTAGGTTAACATAAGTCTTAGTTGAAAGGAGGTGAAAGAAATTGCTTTTAAAATAATAACAATAATGCCAGGCAGACACAGATTGCTTATGGATGGTGTAACCAGCTGTGCAGGAGAAATGTCAAAAGATGGTTATGGGAGCATTTGGAACATAGAAAAATCAATCTAAAAGGGTATTACATAAAACCTGTAAAATTTATTATAATGTTACCTTAAGACTATTATCCTGTATCCTGTCATTATGAGATTCTTTCTGTTGTAAAGTTACTCTACCTTCTCTCATATAACTCCCTTAATGTTATTTATTGTCTTTTGTAGCAGGAAGGCAATGTGCTGCTTTTATTCATGTAAGAAGTAATGAACTCAACCATCTCGTTAAAATAAAATAGATCAGCAAATCAAAATGTGCTTTGGAACAGAGAAAGTATTAAAAAGAACCCTTATTATTTGGTACATCTCTTTTCTTTGTGTATCCAAAGTCCTGTCAGCTTATTTAAGGCTTTGATGATGCTACATTTGTGTAAAGGTTTTGGTTTTGCATCAGCAGTTTCTAGTGATTCCTTAACAAGGAGTTGCATCTCCCCAGATAACAGGTCATTTGAGACTTCCTCAGCTCTGAAGAAGGAAGATGGTTCCTACCAGCATTTGCTTTGGTTTGTGGCATTCTGGGGTTGATTTTTACACATAAAGAGTTGTACCTATTTTGGATCTTGCTACATTTTTATTCCAGAAAATACTTATTTTTGTAAGGAAAATTTCTTGCAAACATACAAAGGGAACCTTTGTTCTTTTGTGAATTGTTTGCACTGTTTGTCAGCAGATAATGTCATTAAAGGAATAAAACTGCCTCTTCGGCTTAATAACAAGTGAAATCAGTAGCCTGATAATAGTTTAATTAATAGCTATTTGTCTATTAGTCAAAGTGCATAAAGAATGAATACAGAACTGAGATTTGGACCTGTGGCCATGAATGGCTGTTTATGGGTGGAACTTGAGCTTCCACTACAGTTTTTGTGGTGCAGCCACTCTGCTGCAACAGGCTGGCCCCAAGAGCTGTGTTGGCTTCTCTGGATCCTGCTATAGAGCCAGGGGTTGTGCTACAGCTGTGGAGGACAATTGCAATAGTCCAAGCAGGGTGGTGGTGGAAGGAAAATTAGCCCAAAGCCCGGGCTTGAAGCTATCCCTGAGTTGAGCCCACAGATTCAGTACTTACGCAGTCAACCAGTTTGTTTCCCTTATCTATGAGTGTGATCATTAAATCATAAACAAGGGATTGATTTTTATGTTTCTGTTGTCTTTTTTAGAGCAATATGATATAGAAGGCTAGATTCTGTTCTAACTTAAACATCATTATCAAAGTACTAGAGGCAGTCACACTTTTTGCAAGGGAATTCTTGATAAACTTTTCACTGGTGGGAAAATGAAGAAGAAATGGAGAAGTAAAAATCTGAGCTGCTGCTAAAAGAAATTTCATGCATTTCAAACTGGCCAAGATTTTCTGGCTTCTTTGTGAGCTAGAGACCAAGAAATAAGATATTAAAAAGGTCAAGAAACAGGGCTTACCACCCCAGTGTTAGGAAACTTCTCTTGGCTCAAGTTTGAGGTCAGACCTGCTGCTGGTTGTTTGGCTTTGTTTCCTCACCTATATTTTATTGTCTCTTGAAATCTGAAACAGTGTACTCAGCAGTTGCCCGTGTTCCTCACAAGTGTGGTTTATGCACTACATACAAGCTAGTGCTGGCTGTGGCCTTGTGTTCAAAGGGAGCTGGGTCTTCCTTTAAATCCTCTCTATATAGAATTAATCCAAAGCCATTCTTTTTCCTGAGAGCTAGAAAGCTTATTCTTCTTGTGAGCTGATTTGGCTATCTGTTGCTGTATTAATTTAGTGATCTGATCCTTTGAACCTATTGATTCAACTGTAACTGTTCACTCAATTTTGTTCATTGCATTATTCCATCTTAAATTAGCTTAGTAAAACTGTGTAGTGAATCAGGTTAGTACAACTATGCTTGTTCAAATGTGTTGTTTTTTTTTTTCTTGTTCAGCTTTTAAATGAAATCCATAAATGCACAGATTTATTCCACTACATTGCAGCAACATGAGCTCAAGGTTACAGAAACCAACAGATGACAAATGTGCTTCCCTCTTGGTTTCATTTCCCCACCAGTGTTCAAAAGTCCCTTTTAGTCTCAGACAGTATCCTGAATCTGTTTCCCCTCTGTAAGCAATATAAGGTTTGATTGTGTGCTAATGGAAAATCGTTTGAGCTGGTATGTTGCCACCTTCATTAACAGAAGAGTGTTTTCATCCTGTGCGCAGAAAAATCACGATTTGCTCCTAACTGCATATAGCGAGAACTGCTTCAGCATTTAGAAGTCTAACTAGAAGAAATCCTTCCCTGTGTTTTTAAAATGCATCCTCTCAGTCCATATTGGCCAAAGCACAATAAAATATAGTGGCAACCACTGATGGAATTGAGCAGACAGGCTACTGCCACTGAAGTGAGAGAAGCTGTGGATTTGTGACTGTGGACTTGGCTAGCAGGTGTGATGCAGGAACCACTCACACAGCTTAACACTGGTAGGGAGCAGGGCAGCTTGCACTTTCCATCTTTTTAACAGTTAGGCAAATTTCTAGGGTTGTTCTCCAGCTACAGGCAGTTGGCCCTGTGCTTGGTCTACACAACCAGAATATGTATCTACATAATAGAAACTTCTGATCTTGTGACTTTTACTAGTAATAACCTAGATAAATGAGTACATGACCAGATAATGATCTGTGTCTTTGAAGAACCTGATAGATTTTATTTCTGCTCATGCAGTTTTGTAGTCAGGCAGTAATGTGGGTGTGTGGCTGAAAAGGACCAGTATCGCTGATGGAGAGCTTCAGCTTCTGTGGCCAGTAATGCCACTGCTGAAAACAACACCGAGCCCAGATTATAACACAAAGTTACTCATCCCAGATTACTACACAAAATCCATGCATCTGTATCCACTTTCACTATGAACAGAAAAAATATTTACTAACATATATTCGATGTTGCCAAAACTTTGTGGAACTGGCTGTCTTGGGCACACTGGAGTAAAAAGAATAACACTCATGGGAAAAAACATGTCTGTGCAATCAAGTACTGCACCTAATAATTACATATGCTTGTTAGGTTTTAAGAAAACAAAGTTGTGAGGTTTGTTTTCTTAAACGGATGAGAGCATAGAAGTGTGAGTTGATAAAGGGTACCAAGAACCATAGTTTTGCAGGGATGTGTCTTGTTATAATTGTTCCTTACTATAATAGCATTTCTCTTCCACGTCAAACTAGAGGGAGGTAGAAGTTCACTAAAAGGTGTCTGTAATGTATTTATTAATAGGCTTCCTTTATGTGTATAATGCAAAGGTGGTTGGTAGCTAGTTTGCAGTAGAAGGAACTTTGGTGATTTCAAAAGAAATCCAACTAGGTGGCAACAGAGCAATGGGACAAATTGGAGCAGCTGAAGTAAAGCTATCCAGCAGCTCTCCATAGTGTAATAGTGCTGAGAGAAATTGTGTTCCCCTAGGTGAAGTAAGTCTATGAGCATACGTGGCAATGAAATGAGGGACTTGTGGGGAAGTGGCAATTCCACTGTGGTGATTCTAGGCCAACCTGCTTTAGTACTTTTATTGCATGGAAATTTTGGTTTTGCCCCATGCTGGGGAGAGGGCAAGTCACTCTTTTGTGTGGACTGTTCCTAAATCAAATGCAGAAAGTTTTCAAAGTTCTGGAGGACTATGGCACTGGCTGCTGGTTCTCCTGTGGCTTTCTGTAAGCCCTGTTAATTCTGTTGACATAGATGAAGGAGGTAGAGCAGCTATGGCTTTTATTCATTTTAGGGCTGGTTTGCACTTAATCAGGGGGAAATCCATGAATGCAGATTGAAAAGAGAAGCTTGAAGTAAAAAATAGGGCTTAAAGGTAGTAAGTGCTGCTATGTCACTTATCTCTCCTAAATGCATTTTATTTGGTAAATTATAGGAACTCTGTGGAGTGGTTGACTTATGGATGCATCTTCAGTTAGTGTTTCTACTGGATTTCTCTGGACCTTGACTGTAAGTCTGGCTCTTGAGAGGGAATCCTGCCTTACTTAATAAGCCTGAGTCAGGTGGTAGAATCAAAACTCTCTGAACAAACCAGTGAGGAAAGTAAAATATAGTTTATCCATAATGGTAAGTCCATCAAATGCGTGACTAATAACAATTTAGAGGTAATGCTTCAACAAGGGCTCAGAAATGGAATCTTGCTGTATTGTAACATCTGCCATAAAGGTCACTGTGTACTTCAGGATTTTAGGTTTATGGTGTTTGTAAGTCCTGAGAATGAAACAAAAAGTTTGTGGTAAGAAGGGCAAAGACTGACAATTCTTGTTTTTCCTCCAGCTACTGTGTGAGGAAAAGGGTATATTGCTACTTGCATAACATGTTCTGTGGATCTGAAGATAGAGCAGCACAGTTTAAGGCAGTGGTGCACTCAGCAGCCTTCCCAGCAGAAAGAAGGCAGACATACAGAAAAGTATGGTCTTTGTGCATTATTGAAAAAAACCCACTTTGCATATTGGGATGAAGCTGGTAAAGCAGTGAGATGACTAGGAGATGTTTACCAACTTGGGAGCTATTGAGGATATGAGATCTAAAGCACAATCTGCAGAGAAATCTTGGAGAGGTATTTAAAAGTTAATTTTGGCATGGAGTAGGCAGTACCCCAGGGAAACTGGTCAAGCAACGATGTGGCAATAAATCTGGAGGACTGCTTGGGAGCATAAAACCTGTGTAATGATTTTTATATACTCTCAAGTATGTAATTTAAAATATAGGTGCAAGGATATGCTTTGGGCTTGAGGTTGATTTTTTCGTTTTTTCTCCTGCTCCTTCCCTCCAATGTATTAAATGTAAAGCACTCTTCCAAGACTGGTTTAGCTTACTTGTTTGTAGACTCTTGCATGACTCAGAGCAGTATGTGAAGAATCTGCCCATGATTTCAGGCAACAGAAACCCCTACCTAAAAGGTCAAATTCAATTTAATAAATTTATCTCTCAGGCAAAAAAGCATCTTTCTTAGCTAGTGGGGGAAAAAATAAAAGTTTTGCATTAAAAAATATAAAAAAAATCTGAAGTATATTATAGTTGTGTAAGTTTGAAGTGCTAAAAGCTCATATTACTGAAATCGTGCTGGTGTAAATCCTCAATATGTGTTGAAGTCAGTAGAATTACAAGTAATTCTATTACATAGTCTCTAAAGAAAGGAGAGCTGCTGGGAAATGCAATTCAAATATGGTCTTAAAGTACTTATCTAAGGGCTGTATCCTGCCAGCATTTTAAAAATAAGAGTTGTAATCAATGCCATTGCTTAAAAATCAGTGTTGCCTGGTATAGTCATGTGTGATAATACAGCATTGCAGCAAACAAAGCTATTTCAACTGCAGACTTTTATTCAGCTGGATGGTATTTAGCTGTGGTATTGCTGTATAATGCAGCACAGTTTAGACTGGAAGCATGACAGAGTGTATTTAGTGCTATTATGAAGATATCAGCTTTAGAAACTGTTGGTAAGTGAAGTTTCACAAGCGTTCTGTGACAGGGACTGTGCCTCGTGGGATACTGTATCCTTGAAGGGGCACCTGATTTTTATCCTCCCTGCCCATTGCATAAACCTTTTACAGCCATGTCTCTTGGGTTGCCAGAAGAGTAGGGAAAAAAAAAACCCAAAGAAAAATATTTGGGCCACTTCTTATTTTTTCTCTCAGAACTGGTGAGTCAGGTATGTAGAGTAATAGTTCTAATTTCTAATAGAAATCAATAAAAAGAGATCATTGTTTTCAGTGCTTTTGGGCATTGTGTACCATGAACTGAAGTGTTTTGGAGCTCTTAAACTAATCTGTATTTTTTCTGTGGCTTAAACATATATATTATGGCAATAACACCCACACGGTCCTGTATGGAATGCTACAAAGCTGCGTGGTCCTGGGTTGCCTACTTCCATTGGGCACACTATAAAGTCTACCAAAACGTATCTGTGATATACACTTACGTTTTTAACAGGCTGTGTAAATAGGAAGGGAGAGGTGGCGAAGGCATGAGGCAATACTAAGATGTGGCTTTAGTGACTTAAACCACTGGGAAGCTTGTGAATTCCTGTGTGTGTTTGGGGGCAGGAGTATTCATGGAAATAGCTACTTTTAAGGGAGCAGCATGAAATGCCCACAGAAAATCAACTTGACATGAACTTCTTTACACGGGAAACCTAGGTTAAAAGGCAACTACTCTGTTCATACACACAAACACCCTTTGCAGCCTAGAAGTAGGAAGGAAGATGTGGGCTCTTTTTCCTTTCTCTCCCCCTTTCTCACCAGGCCATATGGGAGTATTTCAAGGTGGTTTTATTTTTTCTCTGTTTCTCGAGAGGTGTATATCCTACCCGGCTCCTCCCCTAACACTTAGTCATCAAGACACTCCTTTCTCGGAGACCTAGTTTAAGTGCGTACTCTAGCAGTATTGAAGTGACTTGAATGTAACTAGGAAATGAGTATAACCAGCTTGTAGCTCTGGGTAGGCTTCTCTGTAGAGGTTTTCCAATCTGTCTCAGTGTAAGGTGGTGTCCCCTGCCACTCCTCTCTCCCTGGTTAAAAAATTGGAAGAAAAGAATCATTAGACAGCTGAAGTCTTGTCACTAAGGTCAGCAATGGAGCCTGGATACCGAATGTTTGCATCCAGACTCAAATACGTGGAATGGGCTGGTCCCAAGGACCACATGAAACATTTTCTGTTTGAAATTATTTTAAATATGACTAAAAGATTTCTAGTCTCTGTATGATCTACAGACTTGAAATTACTTGAAATTACCTATTTCACCTTGCAAAAATAAACCTACTGTGCTTCCCCTACACCTTCTAGAGTAGAACAGCTGACTGTGTGTAGCAACTGAGGAAAGGAACTTGGTGTTCTTGTTCACCCTTAAATTGAGAACTGAATACAATGTTCATGCAACAGTCCACTCAATTAGTCATGAAATGAATCCGTGACTGCGATGGGAATGGAGCCCAGGAATCATGGCCCCCCTGCTCCAGTGGCTGGATTGCACTGCCTTTAGAAAAAGATCCCCTTTTTTGAGCGTGAAATTTAAGATATAGTGTGGCAGTTTACCATACTGGCTTGATTTTTTTTTTTTTTTTTTTTAATTTTTTTGCCCTTTCAAAGAGAAAACTACAACAAGCAAGGGCATTGCTAGGATAAATTTTGAAGTCAGACACACAATGAGAGTCAAGTTTCTGTTACAAAATCTTCATTTCATCCCTTCCTGGAAACATGAATATGAATTATGAACTCATGACTGACAACCTTTTCCTGAAGAGAACACAGATCCTTGGGAGAGTGTGTGACTGCCATTCATGCTAATGGAGTCATTGAAAAGGCAAATATGCCCTTGTTTGTACAAATGGCTGCCAAGTAGATGTTGCAAAAACAGGCTAGGGAAAAAAAACCCCAAACGCCCCACAACAAACATGCCCCAAAAGCCCCCAAAACAAACCAAACTCCACAACAAAACCAACTCTGTGACATAGCACTGCAAGAGAGACCTTGCCAGCTAGGAAAAGTGGCCTGTTGTGACAGACATTAAATATAATACAGTTTAGAACAGACTGTTGAGAAAGATCACCTTTTCTTAAAGATAAAATTACTTTCCATGTAGAGTGCTTTCTATTGTAAGGCTTTAAAGGATTCTGCACACACAGACTGCATCATTATTTAGTGATGGCAAAGGACTGAGTTAGTGCAATTCGAAAGGTCCCTGTTCTTTGCCTGAGATACAGCAAAGGGCAGCGTTCAAGTTCTTGGCTTGTAGCAAAATCTTTCTGCTTACAGCACTTCTCAGTGGAGTCTGCAGTGAAGTAGGAACAAATACAAGATCAGTTACTATGTCTTGGCTGCAGGGCAGAACTTTTCAAATGTACGTGTTCAGACTTCTTTGGCTATCTGCTTCACCACACAGCAGCATCTACTTTATCGGTTTTATTGCTCTCTCTAGATGGGTAAAGTGAGAAGGAGCAAGAACATGACTTTTCCAGTCTTCAGCCAACTGAAGTAAACTGCAGGATAACTTCTAGTAACTTGCTTTTTCCCTGGGTGATGTAGCC
>JAOSLQ010001838.1:0-15032 GCA_025629905.1 Lorius lory | reverse complement strand
AAAATAGGACCAGGTGCAATTCCAGGGACAGCAGTCAGAGAGAGAGGTGACCTTCTCTGGAATGACAGAGGTAATAGGAACTGATGGCCTTCAGCCTGCATATTTATATAAATCTCAACTTTTAAAATGAGTTTATTCCAGTCTCAAAGAAGCTGCACAGAGAAAACATAAGAACCCCAAAAGCTTCATGACCATGTAATCAATGGCTGAAGCCTTGGTATAGCAGTGTAAGGTTTCTGCTATATCATCACTTCTATTGATATTTTTTAACAATTGTGGGTATTCAATTCATGATTAACATAACAAGTAGTGTAAATAAGCTAAACCGAACAAACGGGTAAACAGAGAAACTGAAATCTAAGTGCAAAGTAGAAGTGCACTAAACAAACTTGTGTTTAGTTCAGTTGCAATTATTGGTGAACATACTGTTTTCCACAGAGTACTATACAGTGGCGTAATCAAGCGCTTACCAATTCATAAGTAATACACAAAATATAACTCCAGATGTCTGAGAGATGGTGTTTCCGAGAAATAAGAGCTCAGGCTTCCAATACTGGTATGGTAGGATTAATTTCCACAAGCAAAAAGACATCAGAGGTGCTTTTCTGTGATGATTAATACCATTATTTTGTTGCTAGGTAGGTAACAATTTAAATAATCTAGTAAATTATTAAGCCCAGATAGACAAATACATTATCAGTCTGTATGGCCTTAAAAGCACCAGTGTTCGACCTCACCCAAACAATTACATGTATCAAGTAGCTTCTTATATTCAAAAGCATTTTTTTTATTTTTTTCTTACATTAATAGCCTAAGCCAAACACATTAGTAAAAACAGCTGTGGAAAAAAAGAGGCAGGAAAGAAGTCTTTAACACTGAAAGCAACACATTGTTATTTTTTATCCTTTATCTTTGCATGAAGGATATGTCCTATCAGCTTTTCTCTTTCATCTTTGATGGGGCACAGCTTTAACCAGTGGAGACAGACAGTTTGCTTCAAGTGCCCTGTAGTTGCCATCAAAGGCTTTCTGGGTCAATGAATTGTGTTCACTGAGGTGAAGCTAGGATGTGCAAAGAAACAAAACAATAGCACAGGATCTTCAAGAGAGCAACAAATCTCAGCACAAAGGTAACAGTCCAGTAAGGTCTTGAAAAGCCTGAAATAAAGTTTTCAAAGGGCAACTTTTGACCTAATGAGAGATAACCATGAGCTAAATTATTGCTTGGCTCTTCTACACTTTGTGTAGAGCAAAGTAACTTCATTTCAGATGCAGTGCTGACATACGCAGTTCACCTCCTTTTTGATGGCTCATAAATAAGAGAACTGCTCCCCTAAGGCAGTTTCCTAAATAGCACAGCCTCCTCATCTTCTCAAAACACACCTTGCTGGAATCAGAACCTCAAAAAAACAAGTGTGCTTTTAATTGGATAATTAGGGATTCTAATACCCTGGTCTGCAAAATTGCCAAGCCACTTCGACAAAGTTACTTTCGTGCATTGATTAGCACATAAAGAAAACAAGTAAGAGGTACTATACTGAAGAATACTGAATCTCACATGCTCTCTATTAATCAGACATTGATTAATTAGGCTGAAAAGGAACAACTGAAAAATTAAATTGAACAGTTTTATACAGCATCAGTCAAAGTGTAGTGTAGGCTACACTACACCGATTATATTCCATTGCCTTGTGCACTTCCACACTGCTTAAAATGACTTAGCATAAATCAGATCATACTTTGTTTCTGGGTAAGACAACAAAGATTAATCATAACAAGAACTTGTAGCTTAACTCTCCAATATTTGATGCTTAGACTGGTTCTCATTTAAGAAGAGACGGAAAATGGAGAAATACTGCAAGACTAATTCTAGAGTAAGTATTGACAAAGGACCTGTTTCTCTTCTTTATTAGTCTGACTACAGTGATGGTATCTCACAAACATGTGACTATGGTTAAGTTTTAGGGGAAGTTATTAAATAATTTGGTGCATGTTAATGAAGAAAATGTTAACATACACTGAAGAAAAAAATAGAAAAAGATGCAACCTGTATCATTGTACTCAATGTCACTGATTGGCATTGGACACACAATACTGTTTGACACCAAAATACATTTAAAACATTAGATTTTTGTAATATTTTGTCTATCCTTCTAAAAAACATCAAAGCCTTCAAATAATTACAGTGTCCATCTTCAAGCAGACCTGCCAGCAGTGTTCATGCAGTAACACCTAAGAGTATTTTAAAAACCTGCTGAGCGCATGCATTTGGCATTTATAATTAAATTCTGCCTTGGTGAGCTGAAGTTTTGCTCTCAGTTCCACAGCTGGACCAGAATTCCATTCCTACAATCCCAGATAAGGATTTTAGGCATGTGCTCTGATTACATTAAAAAAAAAAAATAAAACAACCCTACACTCTAGATTAAAACAATGCAGAGTTTTAAACATGACAGGAAGACGACCATTCAAACTATTAGTGCCAATTTTGCAACGGAGCGTGGGGAAATTGTAGCATCCAGAAGCCTGGTTCTTGACCAGCCAGAGCCACCAAGGGAGCCCCATGCCCTCATGAGGCCTGGAGGGACAGCACCACTCTGAGAGGGTAAACACTGCCCTTGCGTAGGCTGCAGAGGTAAGCTCAGCCAGCGTTCATCGACACAGTACTCTAGGATGGCCCCTTCTCTCATAAGAAAGCAAAGGAAACTGCATCCTCTTTGCTGGCCAGGAAGGACACGGCTACACAGACTGAAGTCACTCATAAAATGTAGCTGTCCTGGCATCTGGCTGTAGTGAGTGCCCAAGTGCGCTGGTGATGTTAGACGGTGGCTATGTAAGATGTCAGCAGGTTGATGATTTGTTCTGCATGGTGCCAGAGCTACTGGAGGAGGTGGAATGGCTATGGAGCATTAAGGAATCTGAGGAGGAGACTGACTGGTGGACCCACTCTCTACCATCCCTAAGAGAAGGAAGCCAGCCACCCAAAACAAAAGAACTTCAGGATCACCTACCTTCTTGCCACCAGGAAGGGACCTAGGAGACCCTCAGTGACACGTTTCAGTGGTAGTGTTGGCAGTCCTGGGATAATGGTTGGACTTGATGATCTTAAAGCTCTTTTCCAACCTAACTGATTCTATGATGTACATTTGCAGAAATACAGGATATTGAGCTCTATTAGTTAACCGCAATAGAAAAGCTTTAAATAGCAAATTATTATCATATGAATATTGAATGTACACATATTTCTTCCACAAAGTTTCCAAACTCATCTTCCCTTTCTTTTTTTATCACGTAGGGCACAGAGTTGTGATAAATATTATTCAGGTAACATGTATATAAAGATGGTAAGACAAATTCTGCAAGAACAAAAGAGTGTTATAAATGCTCAAAAACTCATTGCAATGTTGCATGTTTTCTTCTTTAACATGCACCTTTTTTTCATACACAACTTTCTTGTGGACAATATGTAATAAATAAAAACCAACCAAACAAGATTACCAGATGTATCTCTGCAACCATTTGGACACTGCGGGGAGAAACTTACAGAAGCACCAGTTGATAAGTTTTGACCTATCACCGAATGCTGGTAAACTACTGAAAAAACTGGTATTCCCTCAAAAGAAAGAAATATCATGTAATAGCTGAAATACTACATATGATTCATTAAATATATTAAGTATATTACACGTAGTGTAGCAAGTATCTCATTAGCAGCTTCTGTACTTGTAGAACTGCTCCTTGTAATCTCCATCAGAGGGAGCACCATTTAAATCTTAAATCTTAAATCTGATAAAATCTTAAATCTGATTAAAGACAGACTGAGAATAAAAGCATATATTAAGCAATGTACTGAACAGGTGCAGTTAGTGGCTTTGTAAATGGATGACTCAAAAGACATTTTTGAATTTCATCTATGCTTCAATCAAAATGACCTTTATCTTACCCTAATTTCTTCTGAATGTTTATCATTCTATAGATGCAAAAAGAATATTTCTGAAAAAATCATAAAGAATTGGCTTGCAGGTCTAAGAAAAACAAACGGTAATTAAATGCCACATAAATCAGTTTGCTAATGACAGACTAAAAATGTATACTGTATAGAATCTGTGTACTGTTTTTCTCAGATTTGTGAAAATGTGACTTTGAAAATTAGAACTCTTGCAATAAAGCATCTTCCCATATCTGATTCTTAAAAATAAAATTGAATACAATCTGTAAGACTGGTTTTTGGAATTTATAAGTTTAGAAAGCAAAAGCTTATGCAATTTAAGGAAAACTGCAAAAGCAACCAACCTGAAATCTATTAAACTTATTGCAAGTCTTTGTAAGAAACTCAAAACAAACTTCATTTGTCTTGAGAAAATACACATTCATAATTTCTAAAGATGTTCTATAATAGCATACAGAAATGTGCTGAATTAAGACACCTGTTCGTGGAGCATTTAATGAGTTTTACACCATTTTGCAATTACAGATTTTAAAATACAATTTTAATGTAGCAAGTGCATGAATATGACACTCACAAATCATTTTAATAGAGTATGAAATTATGATGCAACATAGTAGACCCTCTGTCTGAATTTCAGCCATGTTTCAAGAGAAACTCTTCTCAGCTAACAAAAACCCCTGTTACTCATCCATCACCAAAATTCTTTCTGGAGAGCAGCATTTTAACTGAGTGGAGCAGAAATCACTCATGTAACTCAGATGCAGATTGAAAAAGCAGAAATAAAATGGGAAGAAATGTATCATTTATATTTATTCTCAGTTCAGCCTGTGCCTTTCAGAATTGCAGAAACCTGAATAAATGAACAGAATAAGAACCAAATCACTTATAATTTTACAATTACTGGGCATGACTTCATGCCAGGTAGCACTTCCATTTTACTTTTATGTTAAGAACATTTTCTCTACACAACTGGAGATACATGAACACTTAGCAAAACTCTGGATACTTTCATTCTTGTATTTTAAATTGGTTTCACTTGGAACGTTAATTGATTTACTTTTATTGTCTTTAAAGTATTTTACAAGATTCTTGATTAAATCCACCTAAAAGTCCAGCTTTTTATTTTCTGTAACAGGCCTGTGCAGCAGTTTGAGCGAGACGAAATTCTGTGACACTTTCAGAATTCAGTATGTGGATAGGCATCACAGTTCGTAAGTGACCCACAGGTTCATACTAAGGTTGCATTCCTTACAACTGAAAACAGTGAAAAGGATGAAAGTATCCCTGTACCATGAAAAAGGAAGTGCATTTAAATAAAGTATTGAAAAATCTGACAGTCCATGAAGATCTGTTAAAGGAAGCTACTAATTCAATTAATCAGTATAGCTTATGCACATTAGGAAAAATGTTTCAGGTGTGAATGTAAATTTGAATTTCAAAGGCCTAAGCCTGCAACACCCACTGAGTCAGAGTTTGGCTTAATCAACAGGACTGACCTGAATAAATTATTTCCTTATTTAGGTCTAATTTAACAATGAAACCTGTATCGTCTGTATCAAAACCAAAACAAAAAACTCATCCTAACCACCTATACATAGGTAATTTGATACAGTGTAAGTCCATATGATAGTTCAGAAAACTGAGAAGTGTGTAGTGCAGACTGATGAAACTTGTGAAACTGTCAAGGAGTTTCATGGGCTGCCAGTCCGCATGGGCTGCCACACATTGCAGGTTGCAGTACCACTGCATTTTAGGCTGACTTGAGTCCACTTTAGCCTGCCCACGTGTCCATTTCCCCCTTCCACCAGCAGCAGTGCAAGTTACTCCTCCTCTGGCAGCCCCAAACCATTCAGAAGCTTCCCCTATGCTGAGAAGGTGGTATACATTTACTGTTGAACCACTGTGCACATTCAATTTCCATGCCTACATTAAAAGCTAGTTGTAGCACTCCTTTGATTTTAAACTTACAAATTAAGTAAACTAAATTACATGGGAGACATCTTTAATCTCTTTGATACCAGTCAAGTTGCAAAATAAGTATATATGATTCATTTTCTCCAGAAAAGAGGTTCACATAGTGAACTGAACACATAATGTCCAGCTGAACACACAGCATTCAGTTTCCCTGCAGATACAGAGCAAGTGATATTTCAATTCTCTTTAATGAAACAATGCAATTTTGTAAAAAAACAAATAAGTTTCTTAATGTTATAATAAACATTCCTAGTATGTGGCCTAGACTCTGGCCAGCATATAGCATACATCTCTTTTGTTCACTGTTTTGGGACAGTTATCTTAAGCAATAACCAAGAGGCACACACAATGTTAGCAAGCTATTTTCTCAAAATGAAGATGCCTCAGTCTGCAAGGCTACACTCCACCTTATTTAAAGAATTTTTTTTTGTCATTATGCCTTTAATAATCCAGACCTACTTCCATCATAACTGGAAACTGAAAAATATGGAGATGATGCTTTTCAAAAGCAGCCAACAGCTATCCTCTGTGTCGTAATGTAATGGTAAGTGGAAAATAATAAGGAGGAAAGACATCCCCATGCTCAGGTTAACTTAGCTACAAATCGAGTATGAAGATGTACTTCTCCACTACCCACTCACTAATAATCTCACTGCCCAGACTGCCTTCATTCCTTAAGTAAGATTCTGCAGGAGGAGACCAAGTACACACACAGGAGGCATTTTCAGAATTCACTTGGCAACCTGCCCAAAATAACATGTCATCATTACATAAATGCAAAATAATTAAAAGAAAAAAGGATCTAAAGACAGAACACCACAAACTGATATTGATGCTTAGTTTAAATTGGTGCCCACAATTAACAGGGATTTTACATTCCCTCTCTTCCACTCTGTTGTGTGCTTGCCCATGAGTGGGGATGCCCCCACACAAATGTTTCATCAGTCCTACCTCCACAGACATTTATAGATAGTAGTGGAAAAAGATGACAGATTACCAGGCAGCAAAATAGTCCCTGCTTACTTGATGTAACAGACACAGTCAAACCA
Organism: Lorius lory; assembly: GCA_025629905.1. NCBI lineage: Eukaryota > Metazoa > Chordata > Aves > Psittaciformes > Psittaculidae > Lorius > Lorius lory. The sequence goes on along the minus strand of JAOSLQ010001838.1, from coordinate 8,061 downwards.
CCAAATAATTCTATCTTACTGAGACCTTCTTAGATAATTGCCTCTATCTGCAGAACAAAACTGAACTTCAAAGGCTTGACAGCATCATGAAATAAATTCTAATCCTCCTGACATTCCATCAAATACACTCATTTCTATTGAGAACATGCAGGCTACTGTAAAGATAAAAATATATGTAATTCATAAATTGCAGTCATAAAACTTCATGAAGTACATTTGTAAGAAGTGATGCAGAAAAAACAATGAACAACTGAAATAAGCAATTCAGTTCAACTTAATCACCAATTATGGGATTAACACAAACTCTGGAACTGATTCTTGACCAAGATTTGACTAATAATGATTTCCTCAGATTTAAAACACATACTATCATTACACACTCCTTTACACAGAAAATAGCCAGGAATTTTCTATCACTTCCCTTTGTAATTTCTCAGCCAATGTGTTAGTAGGAACATGGACACAAGGATTTTAGCATTTCAAGGATGACCTGGAAAAAATAGTCCTGTGGCAGCTATTTCTCTATGGTGCAGACAGATTTTTCTGTCATCTCTGAGGGGCAGCGGGGTTGCTGAAGCGGGTCCTATTTAATTTAAAAAAAAAATAAAGGATACAGCTGATACATAGAAGAAATGTTACTACTTATCTGAAGGAGGTGGCTTCATGCTTACTTTGGTTCCACTTCTTGAAACTAGAGGCAGAGAAGGCTGCTACCAGGGCTGCAAGCCTCACCTGGTGCAGCAGAGGGTTTCCATTAACCCCCTTGCACTGTGGAGAGACATAGGTCTGCAGCTCATACGGAGCAACTCACAGGACATTAACTACAATGGGGTCACTGGCAGGCACTTCCTTTTCTGGAAAAGCAGCAGAGGCCAAACACAATTCTTCAGAAGGCCAGAAAAGCTGCAAAAGCTTTTGTATTGTACAGCAGACTGCCAGCTATTTTTGTCACAAGCCAATATATAACCAGCAATGATTTTTCACACTCACAGCTCTGTGTACTGTCCCTCAGAGGAAACATCCAGCATATTATTCTCTAAGATGCGTGTTTAACTCCAGCCTACAATTTATGCAAACTGCTTTTCCTTACAGAATATTCATATTCAATTTAATAGGAAATTGCAATGCTTCCACACAGTTCTGTAAACATTCATCTAATTCACTAAAAGCATCTATACTTTGCATGAATTTCTACAGAATGGTTCAACAGAAGCTGTGTTAAAGAATGTTACTGTTGTGTTCCCTGAGGAATTTGAGCTTCACAGAAACTGCCTGGTATCCTGTTCGCCTGAGTTACAAGGTCAGTTTCACAGTCAGCTCTGTGGAGCCCTGTTAACAGGTATGCCTCCAAGAATCTCAAATCTGCCTTTACAAACAACATTCTAACTGTTGAATTTTTTGTGTTAATGATCCTTTCTCACTGACATACACTGGGTACATGTTTGAAAGAGAAAGAATTAGTTTGGGGTTTTCTCTTAAAAATGTGGAAGCCTGAGATTTAGCTTCATTGAACATAGCTTCTTGCTTTGATAAAAAATGGCTGCTATGCTCCTTCCACTCCAGCAAACATTTGCAATTTCAGTGCTACATATTTTGTATCTAAGCATCATATATTCACCTACAAATGGTATTTAAAGGGAAAAAAATGAATACGTAGTTTATTACATCTTTTAAAACAGTAAGCAAGTATGCAACAAGGAATACAAGAATATATTTTTAAGATCCATGAGTTGGCTTGGACATGTTATAAAAACTTGTTGCATGTTTTAATTAATGATATATACGTGTATACACACACAGATGTACACACAATATTATTAACTGCTCTTTAGAATCCTACTTTGCTTCTTCTTTTATTGCATTACTGTGAACCTGAATCTGTATCTTGAAAATCTTACTTTCTTTGAAGGAAGCAATTTTAGTATGCTTCCTTACTTTTTAGTAAGAGGATAAGGACATACATGTATCTTCAATGTAAGAATTCCTTCTCACCCTCAAGCCTCCTTCAGTTAATACTTGTGTGGCAAAAATTGGCTACAACCAAAAAGGGGTTGGAATCACGTATCTTCTACAAACAAATGTCCAGGTCAGGAATTAAGGATCAAGTATGCAAGCACTGTATCAGCAGTAACCATCATTGACCATGACATTCAATTTCTACTTTGTGTATGTCTGTATATCTACAGTGTGTCAAATCCAACTACACAGCAGATTTAATTAAAAGGCAGATTCTCTCCTTTCATGCTCTTCCCCTTTTAAAGACACCAAATTTGTTACTCCAATCCCAACATCAAGCTGAATTAACACATGCTGTAGCATCAGTCAGCCTTTCCCTTCTAACTAAAAAGCTGTTTTTCTATTTCCTGTCCTAAATATTGGTACACTAACAACCAACCTTATTCTAGAAGCTGGTAGACACTTATACGCATATATATTTATGCATAATATGTATATAAATGCATTCCCTAAGATTTGTTCACTGAATCAGTCTGGAGCCAAAAATAAAACTAGAAGTTTTATCACAAATCAGAAAATGAAGATTTTAAAATATTAATTAAAAATAGCATTCCTGAAAATAAGAAACACAAAATATTAACTTCTGAGGACAACTTTGTGAGATTAAAGCATAACAGAAGACAGATTAAGTATTGCATACTGATTATATGAATGGCTGAGGTCAACATAATGCACATATTTTAACAGTCAAGTAAATAAGTTAGGATGGGAAACATTGTATGATTCTGTATCCTGGAAAACTGAAATTCACAGTCTGCTTAATGAACACTGGTAATACAACATAGCATGATAAAAACCTCCAGGTTTGATTGTTGGTTTCTGTAACTTTATTATTCTGACTTACTGTCACATATAAATGTGGATTCTGCCCTTGCCTGACAAACCTTTCTTCTTGGACTTTTAGAAGTGCCTTGGTTTCTTTCACATATGACTTTTTTAAGTCTCCTTCTACCAACATCCTTACAGTCTTACTTTCAGCAATTCCTCAACAAAGAGTACAATTGAAAGCTCTATTTCTTAGCCTGGCTGTTGATAGAACAAAGGAATTTTGTTAATTTTGCAGGTAACCAGAATTTCCAGAAAAAAAAGGTTTAAAATACATGCACTTTGGGTTTTCTTACTCCAGCAGAGGCACTGCACTTTCTAAAGTATGCAAGCTAAAAGATGCAGCCCTCCTCCCTTTTTATTACCACACACACTAACTGAAATTCATCTGGATCCAGCAGTTCTGCAAAGCATCCTCATATATTATGAAGCTAGACCTGTGACTGCACCATTTTTTGGTAACACCCAGAGAACTCCTTCAAGATTGGAAACCCACTGAACTGGGCAGTGTCCAAACACACTGGAAATCATGATTTTTTTTCACAGTTATTGTTAAATCTCTTAGGAAAAATGTACCTTTATTGAAAATTATTCAGCTGGATTCTTTAAAAGCAAGAAAAAAGTAAAAATCATGTAGATACGAAAACAAGACACTAATGAATTTCATACCTCTGAATTACTATAACCAGGTCATCAGATGAAAAGTCAGCATATCTCGCAAATTTTCACAAGCTTGCTTTCAGATTATTTAGGGTATTACAGAATAAGGCAATCTAGGAACTGAATAAATCCTAGAAGCTGGCATTGTAGAGCCTTTCAAATACAATTTTTTATAGAGTTCAAAATAAAATTTCAGTGGTTTTGAGATGGAAAATAAAAGGAGATCTGTCAAAGTTACAAAAGCTAGCTAATTGACAAATCTAACTTTTAAAGAGAGGTAGGTTAGAATTTAAAGATATCACTGTTTAGAATAGTGTACATACACTTCTACTATGCTGCTATACTTTTCTTGTTGTGATTCTGTTCCATATTATAAGACCTTTCATGCAGGATAGATTGTTGTTAGCAACACACAGAATATGATTTTTTATTCTAGCAAGCATTAAACCAGAAATATCTGCTAAATGTCTTTTAAAATCCATGGTTACAAACACTATTTATAACAAAACCCCCTCTGTCTGACTATTATAATTGGGTTTCTTAAGGCTCCTCCAATTAGAAACCGCAGAACAAAACATTATTAATAAAGTGTAAATTTGAAAATAAAATTCCATTTTTCTAATAGGTCTCAACACAGTGACTGGTAATGACCACCAGCTGTTAGAAAGATAAAACAAGAAAAGCATTTCTAAATGTTATTTATTCGACTGAAAATGGAGGTTTTGATTCTCCCTTTTTTCACACATTCCCTTATAGCTGAACCATTCTAAAACAAGATAACGTTAAGACTCAGAAAGCTTTTTAAAAAATCCCTTATTCTGTTACATTTGTAAAAGCTGTTTAAACATCCTATTTATGACATACTCCTACACAAATATTTTAAAGCCGTTATAGTTCTGTAGAAGTGAGAACTTCTTTGTCAGTGACAGATACAGTGACAGAAAGAAGCAGAAAGTATCTGCTGTTATGAGTCTATGCATGCTGGCCAGTAACTTAAGACAGAAACTGCAAAACACACTTCCTGCAAAAGATTTAAGCTCAAGATACAAAATTTAAAATTTCTTTCTCTGTAGGAGTAACATTTAAAGCTTTTTTATTGTTAAGATTTTTATTTTTCCCTGCCAAATGCCAAATCCCAACTCCTTCACCAAAGTAGTCCACAGCAACATCCTCCAGATTGTATGAGAAAATCAAAGCCATGCTTCAGCTTCCTGCTGATTCCTAAAGCATCCTTCACAGAATGAACTTTCTTTCAGATTTTCAGCTATCCTGAGGTAGATAAGTTATTCCAATCAAACTGAAAAGTATTTTTTTAAAAGTATTTTTCTCCTACACACTAAGAAAAATATACGTATTAGTTACTACCAATTTACCAATAGTAACTACCAGTTACTATTATGAACAAAGCCTGTGATGCTAATTTCTTCACCTGATGTGTTATTATCAAAAATATTTCCTGTATATTTGAATAAGACAGTTGTTAGAAAGATCCAAATTAATAATATGTAATTTAGAAAAAAGTACTGCGAATTCCTCTTTTTTTTTCCTTAGTATTATTTTGGATTTTACCATCAAAATTGATCATAAAAATAATTTTATTCTCCTCAGTTGAATACTGAATTTTTATTTTTTTTTTAATTTTCACTTTCCTTTTTGATTTTTCAGCTCTTTTCCACAGAGGTATGAATATTTTTAAGGTGATTCCATTCAGTCTCCACTTTCAACTGTGAGAAAGAAAAGTGTGACCAGACCAAATTATTGAAAAAATACACCCCACTCTTATAAATAAAACATGGTTTGAATAAAAACCACTGACATTAATATTAAAAAAAAAAAAAAAAGAATCAATTAAACTAGAAATAGGAATGGAATTTTTTTTTCCTGTTTGGAACAGGAAGACACTTTCACTGCTGCAAATAGATGACTTCAAAAAAACACATTATGCCTTAAACAGTACGCAATGTAGACACTGCGAGAACTATGAACCAATATACCTCCAAGCCCCTTATGCATCTATAAGGCACCTAGGCAATATTTAACACAGAGAACTTTTTTCTTTTCTCATTTGGCCTATGAAGAAATAATTTAACTTTTTCATGTTATTTTGTGCATGGGGCAATACTATGTATGTGGGGGAGGGGAAAGGTTGACCATATAAATAAATCTATGTACTTCAAAAGGGCTACAAGTCATAAATGAAGTTATATAGTCTTTTCTGGCTCACCCATTTCTTTCTACTTTCTTATTGCAATGGCTAATTTTTAATTTTTTTTTTCTGGGTAATACATGTTAACATTAATTAATTGGGCTTTCAAACTGTATTCTCTTAAGATCTCAAGAGCATCCACCAGACCTGTAGTGTACTGCTGGTATCCTGGGCTTTTCTGCAAGGCAGAAGGAGGAAACCGGGGCTCAGCTCAGTCAGGACATCTGATGGTTCATCTATCCTGCTTGCTGTGCTGGGGCTTGCCCTTGTGAGAGTTTCAGAGACAATGTGTTGCTTCAAGTCTCAATAGTCAAGAACTCCATGCACAACAAGAACAAAAAAGAAAAAAAAAAGAAAAAAAAAGAAGGGTGGTATATAGCACTTGTCAGGACAAGAGAGGGCACCATACCTTCAGAAACTCAAATTAGTTGCCCCCATCCCCGGGGTCCTCCTCAGTTCACTTGCCATATGCACAAATAATGTATATCCATATTGTTTTCCCAAAGTCAGCCCGATAAAATCAGCATCACCTCACTCACCATACTTCTACACATATTCTTGATAAACAGGATGAAGACCAGCTGTGAAATTTTGAACAAGGTCAGAAATATGTAAGAAAAAACGGCATTTAGCTTTAGAAATATGAGTCAGAGAAGAGGAGTTTCTTTTCCTGTGTTAAAAGTGAAATTGTTGATTTGCATTTATCAGGAACTCTGTTAAATCCAAGTCAGAATTATGACTTCTAAAGTTTAGCAACCGTTGGACTGAGGGATCACTAAATACGCATCAGCTAATTTTCTACCCTAGTGCTTTATCAGGCAAAAACAAAACAACAACAAAAAAAAAACTAAACTGAACTTAACTGTTCAGACCTAGCTTTTTATTTATTGAAAGTTCAGAAGGAAATACTGCCATTGGTGTGGTCATGGAAAATTCAGTAGAAAATATTGTCATTGGTCTGGCCATGCCCAATTCTAAAACAACCAGAGCTAATTTTTTAATGAGATAATATATTTTTCCAGAACTGGAAGCAGGATGGAGTATGACTAGTCAGTGAAGTTCAAGGTGGGTTAATATACAGTATATTTCTGTATACTTACTCTAGTACTACTGTTGTCCTTAATATCTGATTATGCCCATTTCTTACCGCATTGCTTTTCTAAGATTTCATTAGCAGATACACTATCATCCATCATCATTAAGGTTTTTATAAAGGCTGCCAGTTAGGAGTCATATCTTTGTTTCCAAATTAAACTGGAAAAATCTCCAAAGAGTATGATGCATACGAATTGTTTAAACTCATGCTCAATATTCTGGAAAAAAAATAGTTTAAGCATAATTCAAATGCCAAATCTGCAGTCCAACTCCTAATGAAACTTAATAAAAGAAACTATTTCAGAGGTAATGTTCTGAAATTCCCTCAACACTAAAAAAACCCCAAACAACAAACCAAACCAAACATAAACAACCTCCAGCCCCCCAAAAAAACCCATGGAAACATTTGGAAGGTGTAATTCAGTAACTGCAACTATGCGGCTTATGCAACTCGGTCGGTATAAGGAGTCTGACAAACTGATATGGACTGATCTCCAAAGGAAGAACTTAGGAGGTCAACTACAATTCTCAGGGGAAAAAATATCCAGGCAAGTAAAAAAACTATAACATCTATATAAACTTCTGGTATACGTTTTCTCACACATTATTTGGAGACAATCAGGATAAAGTGGCTCTTAAAGCCTGAGGCTGTACACCCTGCTCAAGTAGTTAGTAGCTAGCAGCTGTCCCTTTCCCCTACCCAAAGAGTGTTCAGAGTTCCAGCTCTGTACTATGAAATTCATCGATTTTCTTCTGAGAAAATGAAAATGCAATTTTTTTACTTTACTGTATCTTCTCCACAGTTAACATAAAGGACTAAGCTACCATAACCCAAACCAAAATTAAGCTACAAGTAACACTGAACAGGAGCTTTGTGTTATAAGAGATATGGTCAACAGGTTTTTACATACACCTTTTATGCTGGCAACAACTTATGCTCTGGCTTAGAATCATAAAATGGTTTGGGTTGGAAATTAACTTAAATATCCTCTAGTTCCAACCCCCCTGACATGGGCAGGGACACCTCCCATTAGACCAGGTTGCTTAAAGTCCCATCCCACCTGGCCTTCGGATAGGGCAGCCACAGCTTCACTTGGTAACCCATTCCAGTGTCTCACTACCCTCACAGTGAAGAATTTTCTCCTAAGACTAATCTAATTCTCCCCTCTGTCAGCTTAAAGCCATTCCCCTTGTCCTGCCACTATATTCCCTTGTAGCAAGTCAACCTCCAGATTTCCTGTAGGGCCTCCTACAGGAAA
>JAOSLQ010001835.1:8952-19407 GCA_025629905.1 Lorius lory | reverse complement strand
CAGAGCCTTGGGTGGCATGGTTTAGTGTGAGGTGTCCCTGGCCATGGCAGGGGGGTTGGAACTGGATGATCTTAAGGTCCTTTCCAACCCAAACCATTCTATGATTCTGTGATTCTGTGATATCTCCAGAGTTAGACACATCATACGTGTAGCCTGTGTGCTTCACAATAATGCATGCTGCTCCATTCTTTGTAATTAAAAGGAGTTCCGAAGTAAATGGCCAGCCCCTCAAAATTATGAATTTAAAGTAAAACTTGTATTTACCTCATCATCTTTGATAGGCTCCTGATTTATGGCAGCAGGCTTAGGACTGCTTAGAAGTGTGGAAAAGCTCAGGTGCAGGTGTTAACAGCTCAAGACTAAAACTGGGATGTTTGCACAGTGAAAACCTCCCAGCCAACCTTATCTGCTGCTGATGTTTCACCACCCAAAGCCAGTGACAAGCCTGTTCTCAAGCAGCACACATCTTCACCGCATCAGTGGCTCTGGAAATTGAGAAGTGATCTGTGTGTGATCAGTCTTTCTCTTGTTTGATAGACTGGGGTTTTTTTCTCTCTTATTGTAGCCTTTAAACCAGAGTATGTGTGTCTCAAAGCAACAACCTCCTTAAAAAGAAGGAATATGCAGTGAAGAAAAGTCTGTTATTCACTAGGAGTAACCACATCATGAACTCCACTGACCAGAGTAAGATATGTAAGGTTTTGATATATGCCATACACTTCAATGGATGGCGGTGATGTTTATGCCAACAAGAGATTTTTGTCCACACAAACAACGCTCATATACAACAGATTTAAGATTTCAACAGCTGCAAATGCATAATGTCTTACATTTCTTCTCTAAACCTTGTTAACGAATCCTTATCCAAGTGGTGTAGGCTGGGAATGATGGGGGAAGGTTGTAAAGGGGTGGAGTAAAATTTCAAAGCCTTTCAAGACTTCCCATTCCTTGGCTTTCCAGCATGTAGGGCAGTTGGAGGTTAAGTGACTGAGCAGTGAATTTGGAGCCTTTATCTGGCTGGATTTGCAAACCTGAAGGATTTTTTTTCTTTGATTAACAGGATAATTAGAGCTGTATTGTAAGCATAAGCTTCACTGAGCATTGCAAGTACTCATTTCTTACCAGGACCTCAGAGACTCACTACACTCCATAATGCTGTGCTTGGGTGTCTGCTTAAACACCTCCTGTGCGTTTAGCCAGAGCCTCTTTGCTGCCCTGCCTTAAGCTCCTCTTTGGCAATGGTGCAATTTCATAGCTGCTAGGTGGGTTTTTTTCCACGTTGCTGTCAATCAGCTTAAAAAAACCCCCTCACTGAGGTCATTAATGCAGTGAAGTTGTGTTTGCTGTGATGAGAGCCAGGGTCAGGAAGCAGTGAGCTCCATGGCACCAGGGGACAGAGAAGAGGAGACCAGTGGCATTGCAATGGGGCTGCTTGGATGCCGCTCCCCTGTGCTGATCCAACACCAGTCCCATAGCTTTGTCCTCTCATTCCCTCTGCTCCTCCTTTCACAGTGGAAATCAGTCCCCACCAAGCAAGTCTAACTGGCAGTAAAGTCTCCATAGTTAAGCTGCTGACTCCAGAGGAAAACTGAAATCCTCATCAATCATTTTGCCTATACAATACCTCTCAGTAGGCAAATTTTCTGCTGGCAGCATCTGCTGTCACTCTTGAATCTTTTAGCAAAGTGCCCATTTGGTAGCTCCAACCTGTATCCTAGAGAGAATTCAGAGCCTTGCATTAGGCATCTGTGCTGGTCTGGGTTTCCAAACTAAATGAATTACTTCATAAGTAACAAACTGATCAGCCATGATCCTTGAGCAGGGAAGTGGGGACAGGAGGGACTGACTTTGCTAGCTAAGCAGCAGAGCTGCTCGGGGATCTCCCAGAAGATTAAATAGGTGGCACAACACAGCTTGTTTAGCTTAAATCAAGGTTAAATCAATCAACGGTAGATCGACGCTGATTCTGCTTTTTCAGGTCCTGTGTTGTAATTAAACATGAACTTAAGCTGCTGAGCCTGTACGTCTGCAACCCATGTTGAGATGTTAGCATACTGGACACCTTCTGAAGCATGTCAGGATGTGTGATGTTTATCCAGGTGGTTACTGCTGTCCTGGCCGCTCAGGGAGAACCAAGTATCTTCAACACTTACGGTGCTTTCTGAAACCAGGTTCAGTGCTTGTAGCCAAAGTTTAGCATTTCCAGACCTAACCTCTGTGTTTCCATTTCCCGCTGCTGATGGGTGGAAAGTTTGGTGTTCCAGGACCTGTCATCTCAATGGGAGCTAATTCCCAGATGAGCTTCTTTTCCCATGGAGACCCTTGATAGGCTGCGGGGCAGAGGAGGCAGGTAGAGGTGAGTGGCCTCCAGTGCTGTCTGTGTCTGTGCAGCCAGTCAGCTGCTTTCCTGGCAGCCAAGACGAGCTGGACTGAATACCTCGAAGTGCTCCTCCATACCCGCCAGCTCTGTCTCGGTGCACTGGCTCCTGGAAGCTCTGGTATGTAGAATCCAACCATCAGGAGCGCTTGCCATAAGGATAAATTTGCAAGCAGATCATTTTTGGCTCTTGCTGAAGCCGGCTCTGAAAAGAGCCCTTCTTTCTGTCTTTCCTCCACCTCCCTTTCGGAGACATGACCAATGTTTTCCACAAATGGAGAAGTTTACAGATCCCCACACATGGCAGTCCCTGCCAGAAATTTTGTTTTAGTTGCCACAGCAACAACTTAACCCATTTTTAAAGCCATTGCCAGTGGCCGTGCCTCTGCCCTGTCTGTTCTTCCTCTGCATTTCCCCAGCAGAGGCAGTGACTGAGAGCTCTAATAACCCAGTAATGGATCCAATTATGGCTGTTAGTGCTTCTGTTGAGAGTACATGAATAAGTAAATCTGTGCATAAGGATGAAAGAGTGTTTTTAAAGCTGCCTGAGAGTCTCTGGGAGCAGTGGCCATGATGCTCTTGCCAGGCCCTGGTGGAGGATGGCATCTGAGGACTCAGCAGATGCTCGGCTCCCCTCTGGACCACGCAGGCTCCCTGTGTTGTTGCATGGTCACTGCCTGGTGGCCATTGACTTACAGGCATGGCCTCACACTACAAGTGTTGGTTTGTGCTTGTTGCAGTTGCACTTCAGGTGCCTCTGTGAGGCTCTCTGCTGACAGAGCCTCTCTGTTGGTGGCAGGCACACACACAATAAATAGTGCTCCACTTTCATTAGAAAGCATCACCACGTTCGTGTGGTTATGGGGGTTGTGGCTGGAAATGGATTGGGCAGGACAGAAAAAGCACTAGCAAACTTTTACTTGACATGTTTCACTCTTGGAGTTCCATCAGTGTAGGACGATCCTTGCATCCTCTTCACACCAAACATCAGAAAACCCTTTACTTCCTCTAACACTGGGTCTTCCTTCAGTGTCTACTGATAGCACAGAGGCATCCATCCTTACCCAGCTGTCACCCATGGCAACATACATTTGTGGTCTTCTATCCTCCAGCAGCTGATCAGATGAGGAAAGGTTCCTGATGGTTTCCTTCCTTGTCTGCCTTTTCCAAGCTGATGCATGAAGTGGCAGAAGAACATCTTTTGTTCAGCATATGGCAGGTTTTGAGGAGGGGGATCCTGAATGTCAGCTGCCCAGTGCTGGCCCCTCAGACATCAGAAGGGAGCTGAAGGGGCAGGCATCTGAGCAGGAAGGGTTGGCTGCAGAAGACCTTTCAGCAAGCAATGCCTTGCTCCTGCTCCTGTTCCCTGCATGTCTGTGGTGGCAGGAGGATATATCATGCTCCAGGGTTCATTTTGCTCATTACACCCAAAGTCATTTGTGGGCACTGACTCATAATCTTGTGTATAACCAACTAGGAATCCTCCCTTCCCATGTCACTCTCTGTCCCAGAGACCCATGGCTGCACAGTTGCACTGCCCGGCTTTGGTTTTCTGCTGCTCTCAGTGTCTCTGTATGGATTGGGACAAACTGGCTGTCAAAGACCATGGTGATAATTCCCCAGAGTCGGAAGGAGTAGGTGTTGGTGAACCTCTTGAGAAAATGATGTTCTCTAAGATGCCTGGTGGCCCTGGTGAGCCTGTGAGTGCAAGGCTGATGGTCTCCCATTAGCATTCAGAGGACAAGAAGGAGCTGTGAAAAGGGAATCAGCATTAGCTTTTCCTGAATTGAAACTGCTGTTTCCTGATGAGTTATTGGAGAGCTGCTTTACAAACCAACCTGTGAGGAATAGGCTGGGAAAGGCTGACAATACCTCTGTTACTGGATGTAGATGTCCCCTTGAAACCTCAGATTCATTTCTACCCACTACCCAGTGATGCTGTACAGCCTCTCTTTCTGAAGTGAGGTCTTGTTTTCCTGCCCTGCAAGGGTTTGCAGTAGCCTGTTCTTGTTAACTGCTGGACAGCTGAAATTGTAGGGTAGGAATTAGTTTCAAAGGGGTCCCTGAAAGCAGTTTCTGGAGAGTGAGCCCATAGATCTGCCCACAAGATCCAGGACCCAAGAAAAGTTAGGAGCACTCTGCAAACTAAGATACTGTTTGTCATCTCCTTGACATTAGGGAGGCTGAGCAGGGAGTTAGAGGACGGCTCCTCTCCTCCCTGCTGAGCTGATACCTCCAGGGAAAAAGAGTGATTCTTCTCCCCTCACCTGGCTGTGTCACAGGAGAGCTCATTTCTGTTATGCATCATTAATCTCAGTTTCTAATAGCAGTAAAAGACTCTGTACTTGGTCGTCGGAGAAGGTAACAACCAGTTTGCTGGAGTGCTAACAGTTGATCACTTAGCCTTGGTTATTAACTGCAGGCAAGGACCAGTTTCTGGGAGATAATTGGGGTCATAAACAATAGCTGTGTAATGGAGACTGTGCCTTAGGAGAGGGACTAAACATATTCAGCTGCAAGAAACTTACTGCCTTTGGATGGCATCCAGGTGCTGCCATCAGCCAGCTAGAGCACAGACAGCCAGGATGTTGCTGTAGGGGAAGAGAGGCCTTTTGTGCTCAGCAGACAGCATCTATCTGCTCTGTATAGCCCTAGCTGGAAAGATGCTTGAATGTGGCCAAAGGAGGCTTGATAAAACTTCTTAAGCAGGGATCTGGAAGGTGCAGATTGGAAGCCATGTGTCTTTTAGTCCATTTCAGAAACAGGGCTCAGCATTTAGGAGTGGGAAGCCTTGTCTGGGGTTGGTGATATCAGTGGGTTTCCCAAGTTGAAGGTGTCTGAGGGTTGAAGTGATGCCCTTAGGTCATTCTGACTGGTGAACAGGGCTGCAAACGTCCTGCTGCCACGGCTTTCACTTGAGCAGATGTGCGCTTGTGCACAGCAGGCATGAAATGTGTGTGCAGGGTCTCCTTGGCCATTTGGGCTGTGCTGTAGCATTGCTGGACAATTAAGATTTCTCTGTCTGGAATTTCTTAATACAGAGTTGGTTTGTTGCTAGGGAAGGAAGTCCAGAAAAGCACCATGAAGAGGTAGGAGGGTATTTAAATAGACAGGATTTTCATTTGTGCTTTCTAAAATAAAACCCAGTTTCTAACTACTGAGCCCATTAAGAATCCCTGCTGGGGACATAACGTGCACAGGGGCTCTCCAGGCCATGACAAGACATTTTCCTTTGGTGGAGAGCTTGTTGGGACTGGAAGATAGCTTGATGGGATTTCTGATGTGGCATCAGCCTCTGATTAGATTCATGTCATTCCAGTCATTCCCTGTATGCATCTGATTGAAAACAAAGGGAGGAAAATAAAGGTGCAAATGAGTTTCTGTAATGGTTCGCTAGATAAACTGGTGCGGCATGTTGGGATCTGGAGTTTTTGACAGTTTTATCCTATTGAGAATGAGAGGAACATGTGCATGCGTGTGCACCACAAGCTGAGCTGGACATCCTGATGGGAAAGCTGGGAAGATACCTGACACACTGCATCTCTGTACCATGGTACTTGAAAGCATCCTTGGATACTCCCTCGTTTTTAAAGGAATCAAGCGTTCTGTTCTAGTGCTTCCTTCCATGTGTATGGAACTGCAAAGGAAAATTTAAGGGGAATCTGTGGAGGAGGGAAGTATTGCCCTTCATTTCCCAATAGCAAAAGCATGATAGCATTGCCAGGCTGGGCTACATTACATGTTGTCTTGCCGTGGAGATCTGAAAGGCTGCTGTAGGTGTGCAGCTGAATTTTATCCACTGAGCCCTGTGCTCTGACAGCAGTCTGGCTTTGCTTGGCTTTGATTCAGAACAGGTAGGTACCAGAGAAGGGCAGTGATCCCAGAGGGGTCTCAGGTTCTCCAGGCTTTCAGCCTTTCACAGCACATTGCTATCCCAGTCAGGCATATGGGAGGATTTTCAACAGTTGGTAAAGTGAATGAGAGCAGAAGTATTAGGAGTATTTCTGATACTGGTCTTACGTGGCACCCCTGCTGGGAGCTGGGTTCACCAGGCTGAAGGGATGTCTTTGAGTTAAGGAAGGTGCTGCTGAAACTGGTGGGAGGCTGTTTGATGTCCCCCCTCCTGGTGCCACAGAGATGCACTGCAGGCTAAAAGCTAGAAGCAGAGCAGGAAGGGAATCAGACTCTGCTTGCACGCACTCCGGTTCTGGTACTTCATAGTCAGCCAGTCTTCTCCCTGCAGCAACAGGGGATACCCCAAGCCAGAGTCAAGGCTGACTCAGGAGAAAACCAAGAGGTGACAGGGGCTCCTCTCTAAAGCCTGTTTATCACTGCCTGGCAAGCTTAGATAGACCTCCTAAGAGAGACTGCATGTGTAAGGCTGAGCTGGTGGCTGTGCCAAGGAGGTGGGCAGGAGTCTTTCTTATTCCAGATATTCCTCCAGCTATATAGAATCATAGAATAGCTAGGGTTGGAAAGGACCTTAAGATCATCTAGTTCCAATATGAAGCATTACCCTCAAAGGGAGGCCTAGGTATCCCAACCCAGACCTTGGATCCATGGCAGTCCTGCTGCAGCACTGAAGAAGAAATCCATACCGGCTGCAGCACCAGGCAGAGCCCTTCAGTAAGCACTGGGAAGCCAAGTGAGTGTGGGATCCCTGCTGTGCTGTATTGAAATCTGCCCTGGAAAGAGCAAGAACATGAATATGGAAGGAAGCGAAGGGAACTGTCACACTCGTGGCTTCACATTCCTAAGCAGCATCTCATTGTCTGTGCAGTGCACAGGAGGAGGTTTGATGTCCCCTTGGGCAGTGTTATCGCTACCTCCAGTTTATGCATTCCAGGCTGAGATTCCCAGGTGGCGGGCTCACTGGGAGCACAATGGGTAGGACCAGATGGCTCATTTTGAAGTGACAGAGGCAATGGGACACATGAGAGGTTTGAGCATAGAGCTGGGGTTTGACTTTTACACTGGAATAGATCTAATGGTCTGAGGCAGGGATGGACCCTGTCCTTTCCCGTTAACCTGGCTGTGGGAAGGGATGCTCTGCCTCTTCATCCCAAAGGCCGTGTATCTGCCCACACCTGACTGCAGCACTCTCCCTTTGACAGATGAGGTGGGGAACAAGGTTTGGGGACTGTGCCATTGAACACCTACCACCAGCAGAATAACAAAGGCTTATCCTGCCCATTGCTGGCATGCAGAAGCGTGAGCAGGCAAGCATATTCCTTCCTCCCCAGTAAATCCCCAGCTCAGCTGCTTCTGCAACACACAGCTTCTGGCTTAACTGCCTTGTTCTCATTTGGATGGACAGGCTCCTGGAGAGCCTCTGGGCTGAATGGGTCATTTCTCTGACTTGAAAAATCTTCATTCAGACCTTAGGTCAATTAAAGTTTGTGGCTTTGGTTTTTGAGCCATGATCCATATTTTTCTTCAGTTCCTCACGTACCTTGGAGAGAGGTGGGGAAACACATGATGAGAATAAATGGAGGATTTCTGGATTTCTCCCTGGTGCCAGCCATCCTGCTGGAAAGCATCAGTGTCCATTGCACAGCTGCTCCAGGAGTGGGAAGAGGAAATGCCTGAACCTGGGTTTTCCCCTGTTAGCAAGGCAGGATATGTTCCCAACTTTACTGGGAGTATTTTCAGACAAGTTCTCAGATATCTCAGCTGTAAACTGCATGAGTGACAGTCACGTGTTTCCGTAAGGCAGACAGATTAAGCCTTTAATAATAAGGTGCAGGCTACACAAAGTATTCATAGTGGTTGATGAAGGATCAGACTTCTGATGCCTGATCCTAGCAGCTTGAAGCACCTTCCTGCTGTTTCAGTGGGACTCCCTTTCACTGCTGTGCCCCTTCCCAAACTGCTGCTGGGATGGAACTTTAGGGAATCCTTGATAAATTGTGAGCAATGTTGTCATGGGAAAGACTTTTAGGCTCATTGGACAGAGGTGGCTTAGCTCAGTCTGCCTTTGTTTGAAATCCACCGGGTAGCATTAGAGCATGGAAGAAAAGTCATTTCTTACATAAGCTTAGATTATGTTATTTACTCTCCATTGTTTGTAGGGGCCTCATGGAACCATGAAAATGACCTTTATTTCTCTATGGATTTTGTCCTTTTACACTTAACAAATATTGATTTTTTTTTTTCTTTTCCTGTGTCTTTATCAGAGCTGAATTAACAAGGCTGTTTAACAAGAGCCTCTGATTCATTTGGGGTCTTTTTGTGCCAGGTATGTCACAAGCAGCTGAAAGCAGCTCCGTGAAGAATGTGCAACCACTGTTACAGAACTGACAGGGGAGGTGATGTGCCCTGACAAGAGCTGAGCTAGCATGGGTCAAAGAGCAGGCTTCAAAAGATGGCCCCTTCAGCCTGGGCATAAATGCTAGGAAGGGTTGTTTGTAAGGAATAAAGTCTCATGTCTGAAAGCTCCTCAGACCATTAAAGCTTGAGGCCACCGAAAGTCATCGAATGTCCTGGATTATTCCAGTTCCACCCACAGATTCCCAGGTGAGAGCAAGAACTCGTATTCACAGCAAGAGGTGATTCCTGTCCTTGTGATCCAAAATCTCAGTGCTGGGGTGATGAGACTCCAACTAGAGCCATTAGTGCAGCTTTATGGGCTCTTTCTTGCCAGGCTTTTAAGCAAACCTCTTGACTGATCAAGAGCTCATAGATAGAGCAGAGTGGAAACTGAAGGCAGACAGGGACATAAAGTTCAAACAAACTAAGTCTGATGGCCACTTGTGATGCTTTTAACACAAGTGAGAGGGAAGGGATAGCCCAACTGAAAGCTGTCCCTTACTATTGAGACTTGCCAGAATGCACCATTGTCTTGGCAGTAGTAGGGAGGAAGCAGCCAACATATGCAGTTCTCTGGGGCAGACTGAAATCTCATCCCTTTTGGGATCATCTCTCTACTCTGTCAGTGCCCTGGGACATCCTGTAGGGTTTTTAGTGACCTCTCTGGCCAGTAGCAAAAGCTTGACCTTCTGCATGTATTCCACATTGAGAAAAAGAGTTGTCATGATGGAGATGGAAGTGGTATGTCCAGATTTCTTGCTGCTTGAATGGGCAAGGCCACTTGTAGCTTTGCTCTAGGACTCTCCTGTGGGCTCATCTTTCTTACAGCCCATACAGCATGGTGGGAGATGACATTTGCTTCAGATGAGACAAGGGTCTCCTTAAACCCGCTGTTGAACAAGCCTATAAAAAGGGTGAGTCCTCATCCTTAAGCCCTCGTGATCTGTGTCAGAGAATGGCAGATTTACAAGGACTTTGTCCCAGTGAGCACTTCTTTCTCTCTGAGAGGTTACGTATGCCAGTAGGAGCTGGGAGATTGTCTCTAAGAGGCACCATGAGGCCAGTTAGTGCCCATAAGTTCCCCTGCTGCAAAGGGTGGACTCCTGCCTTTCCCAGCTGGCTAGCTGGGACTAGCTCCTGGGCAGTCACCGTGGCTGAAACAGGCCAGTGAGGTGGAGAGGAAGCAGAGATGTAGCTGCTACACAACAGGTCATGAATAATGCTGAGAGCAGAGCTGGGTCTCCAGGTTCCTACCTGATCCATATCCTTTCTAGTAGACAATGCTGTCTGGCCTGCAACTCACTTGTATTTTCCTAGAGCAGGAGCATTACCTCTGGGCTGTGGGCCATGCTGGCTTTCAGCATCATTAGAGTAGCTGAGTAGCCATCAGAGTAGCTGAAGTCTTGTCAGCTTAGAGGGGAAATAAGGAATTAAGAATCCAAAGGATTCCAGGGTGTCCTGGTTATAGGAAACTCAGCTATAGAAGAAAGAAAGAGGTGTTTCTGGATCAAGAAGACAGATGCTGGGAAAGTTGGGGCTCAGGCTGAGAAAGTTGGGGCTGTTCAGCCTGGAGAAGAGAAGGTTGCTGGAGACCTCATAGCAGCCTTCCAATATCTGAAGGGAGGCTATAGGGATGCTGGGCAGGGACTCTTCTTTAGGGGCTGTAGTGACAGGACAAGGGGTAACGGGTTCAAACTTAAACAGGGGAGGTTTAGACTGGATATAAGGAAGAAATTCTTTACTGTTAGGGTGGTGAGGTACTGGAATGG
>JAOSLQ010001833.1:0-15123 GCA_025629905.1 Lorius lory | reverse complement strand
GTGTAACTCCTCTGGCCCTATCACTTAAGAAAAGAGACTGACCCCCACCCTGCTACAGCTTCCTCTGAAGTAGTTGTAGAGAGTGATAAGGTCCCTTCTGAGCCTCCTTTTCTCCATGCTAAGCCACCCCATTTTCCCTCAGCCGTTCCTCCTCAGACTTGTGCTCCAGGCCCTTCACAAGCTCCTCAATGTCTGTCTTGTCCTGAGGGGCCCAGAACTGAACACAGAATTTGAGGTGCAGCTTCACTGTGCCGAGTACAGGGGGATGAGGGCTGCGCTGACCCTCCTGGCCACACTATTGCTGATACAGACCAGGACGCTGTTGGCATTCTTGGCCATCTGGGCATAAGCTGGCTCATGTTCAACTGGCTGTTGACCAACACACACAGGTCATTTTCTGTCCACTCTTCCCCAAGCCTATAATGTTGCAATGAGGTTGTTGTGACCCAAGAGCAGGACTTGGCATTTAACCTTCAGCTGTCTTCATTCCATAGTACCAAGTAATCTTTCTTAGGATGAAAAACTTAAATTATCAAACATTTGAGAAATGAGATCTCTCTGGTATGAACTGATGTATAAAGTGGAAAGATATATTTGAAATGCTGAATGAGCTGATGTTGCTGAGAATGTACTGCAATATCACACACAGAGATGGAGTTTATTCAAGCACAGGTTTTCTCCTCAGTGTACTGCATTCATGCATTTCAAAAGATGATTATAAAATGTGCAGATAACCTGCACCAAGTCATAATTTGCCAAGTGAGTGGTATTTAGTTACTCCAGCTTTGTTTTAAGGTGTTTTAGTATTGAAAAGATCACATTTCTCACTGTATTTTTGTTCTTAATTTCAGTCTTACTGGGAACAAATGTCTCTGCCTTAAAAAATCACTGAGTGGGAAAGTCTTGCATGTTGCAAGTTCTACACAGAGAAAGAATTGTAGTTTCCCCAAATGTATTTAAGAATAAAATAACATCATAGTAGTGCTGTACAGATCTGCTTTGGTAAAGTTCAGTTGATAACTTCAATCCAGGTAATATTTTTTTCCTTGGTGGGTAGCTACTGGTTAGCACTGCATATGATAGATGTGGGGAAAGTCAGAGATGATGACAATAACGGATGGGGATAAGGAGAGAATTTTTTTTTTAAAAAAAAAAAAGGTGGGGAAAAAAAGAGGAAGAACCCAAGCTACTAAAATCTTGTAAGCTGTATTCTTATAGGTGGTAACCAAGTGAATGAATTGCCAGTGGTACTTGAAACTGAATACGAGGGTACATGCTGGCAGAGTAGTTGAGCAGTAGATTATAGATCTTGAATTGGAACATTTAATATTGTACATTGTTTCTCTAGTTAGCTAGGTGATATATGCCTTTGTTAAGCAGAAACCCCTGGAAGACACTAATAGAACGTTCTGGAAGACATTACTAATAAATGGCATCATGTTTCAGAATATGAATAAATCACTGTTAAATCCTGCAGTTCTCCTAAACAGTAACTGCCCTTTCATATTCACATCTGAACAGAGTCAAAATTCTGTTTGCTTTCTGTTGATCCATAAGATTCCATGTGTGTTTATAGCAAGTCGTGCAGTGTAAAACCAAATAAGTAGAACACCGCACCAGAGAATACAGTTATCTTATTTTTCCTAAAGGTTATAATATTGCAGGCAGCACACCAGATTTTCAGTTTGTCAGTAATGCTTTCTTTAAAACAGTTGTATTGGTTCTTACAGAGTTAATGAAAAGATGTTTATTAGACTAGGAAACTGTCTCCTTATAATTGTCTCTTGTTTTCTTAGCCTCCTCCAGGAAATGTGAAAATGCCTAATGTACCCAGTACCCAGCCAGCAATAATGAAACCAACAGAAGAACCACCTGCTTACACACAAATTGCAAAGGTTTGTCTGCAAATTCAGGCAGTAGGTTCCATTTAATTATAAGTATTTAAATATACTTGTGAAATAATGTATTTATTTCTGGAATAAGGTATTCCTAATGATTTATGAAAATTAATACTGCCTTTAAGTAATCAGTTAATGCATAAATTTCTGCAATATTAGGCCACTTTTCGTCCATAGCTGGAGATGCTTAATTATAGAAAACAGACTTGGAATTTTTATTTTGTATTTTTAATCGATATCTAACAATGCTTGTTTTGTTCAGGAGCATGCCTTGGCCCAGGCAGAACTGCTAAAGCGTCAAGAAGAACTGGAAAGAAAAGCAGCTGAATTAGATCGCAGAGAAAGGGAAATGCAGAGTCTCAATCAGCAGGGGGGTATGCATAAAAAAGATTCTTCTTCAAATTGCAGATACTTAACATTTTCTTAGAAACTGTTTTTGTATTACAGTGACATTTTGAAACAGGTCAAAGAGGAGGGTTTATAATCTTTTCAGGAAAAGAAAGTTTATCTCCCTTGAGACAGTGCATACAGTGAATAAAAACTGTCCTGTCCTATGTAGATTTGAACTGTTACAATTTTAAGTTTGGCCATAAGGTATTATTCTCTTGCTATCAGCTATTTTTATTCTAGGTTAATATCTAAGTATACAATTAAATAGAAATGGAGCATTTAGAGAAGTAGTAAAAGTAACTTCATAAGGAAAATCTCTTTTATTTCTATAAGTATTTACAGATGTAGGAGAACTTATCTGTTTTAAAACATTTTCTTTTTGTCATCTCTTGCTGTGTTACAGACAATATTCTATGCAAAAAGCAGAAAGATCTATTATTAATTTTCTATTTTTCAAGACACTTTGGAACCCATAGTTAAGATCAGTAATCTCACTTTGCTGCAAATTGTGTGCTGCACAAGACCATCAGGTTTTGTACAGCAGTTCCACAAGTGAGAAGATTTACATCTCCTTAACTGAAGATACTCTGCTAAAAGTAGATCTGTGGGGATATTACCTTTCAAAAGGAAGGACTTCAGTCTAAAGTTAGGAAAAAAGCTTAAACATAACACTGTGTGCAAGGTTGACTTTGTGTGGTCTTTTCACTTGTATCTAGAATACTGACTGTTTTATTTCCACATGTGCTGGTGTTTTTTAAATATGCATTGGTGCAATTCCAGATAACATAATTGCTTAGTAATTCAAAGTCTTGTGAATTTTATAAGTAGAGTGTTTCAGTTGGAAGGGGCCTACAATGATCATCTAGCTTATCTGCCTGACCACTTCAAGGCTGACCAAAAGTTACAGCATGTTATTAAGGGCATTGTCAAAATGCCTCTTAAACACCAGCAGGCTTGGGTCATTGACCACCTCTCTAGAAAGCCTGTTAAAGGGTTTGACCACCCTCTCGGTAAAGAAATGCTTCTCAGTGTTCCATCTAAACCTCCCGTAGTGCAGCACTGAACCATTTCCATACATCCTATTACTGGATATCTGGGAGAAAAGCTCAGCACCTCCCTCTCCACTTCCCCTCCTCAGGAAGCTGTAGAGAGCAGTTGTATATGCCAGTCATTTGCTAGGATCTGGGAATGGGAAATAGCTGTTCTTCTGAGGAAAAAAATCACAGTGATTTTGTTCCTTTGTTAAGACATTTTTATTTTCTTCATGTTTGTTCTTTCCAGTATCCCTATTAAATCTCTGTACCTCTTCTCCCAGATAGTGGATAATTTTGTTATGGTGTTAGTTTTGGTTGTGTGGGTTTCTTTTTTCCCTTACTTCCTTCTCCATCTATTGTCTTTCATCTAATTTCACTAACTTATAATGATGGTCTGGGTTGATTGCTTTTCTCTTCCTGGCGTTAGGGACAGTTTTGTTCATGTGTATCTTAGAGAACCTGTTACCTGATGCATGTTTCAGGTCATTTCTATTTATTAGGTTGCAGTTGTTCACATCAAAATGCTTGAAGAGTCTAAAGGATTCTTTAGGAAGGCTGAGCAGAAAAAAGAGGGATTTTCAAGTATTAAAAAAGATGCTTTCTTTTTTACCAAATGACTGTGTAGAAGATGCTGCAAATCAGGAATCTTCTATTGTGACTGAGAAGAAAAATGCTTTAGAGCTGTCTTGATTGGAGGACAGGGTCTTTTGCAATACTCTAGCTATTTGCATTCAATTTAAGATACTGGCTGCCATCTAGGAAACTGTCATGCACAGCTAACTGCAGTGCAAAGATCTTCAGGCTGATAGGTCAGCTCAGCCTTTGATCTTTCTGCTCAGGTCCTGCGCGGCATTGCATTTGAGCTAGTTAAGGTGTGCTGCTTTGTAATTCAGCTAGTTCATTCGGGCATGCCTGAAAATCCCACTCTGTGCTTGCACAAAGCTTGTGTGGGGTTGTCTGCATGTATAGCGTACACATGCCATTAAAGTTAGGTTAATACACCTTCCAGTGGTAATGTGTGTTGAATAAAATAACTCTGAGCTAGCTTTTTGCTCATCAAGGTGCGGTCTTCAAATATGAATATCCAGAACATATTTAGAAAAAGCCTCTTGGTTTTTGATCTCAGACTGTCTCACCAAGCTGTTTTATTTTTTGGAACCTGTGCCACAGCAGTGGAAAGCACTTAAAATAAAATTCTTAAAGAGTATCTTGAATTATTACAAGATACCTGAATTTTTCCATAACTCTGTCTTTGAACTATTAGTACTGACAGAAAGAACCGTATACTCTGGGAATGAAGATCTGAATTATTATCAGGTATTTTCCGCATAAGAAATCCCAAAGTAATATGAATGGGAATATTACTTGATTACCTTCAGTATGCTCCCTCTCCCAATCCCCTGCTCTGAAAAGCCTGGTAAAAATTTCAGTAGAACAGGCAGAAAAGTTAACAGATATGTGCTACTTTGGACCTGTTTGAACAGAACTACCAGCTTCGTCTTGTCTGAGTAGGGAAACAAAACATATGTAAGCTTTGCAAGTTTTCTGTTCTTATCAGATGAACTGCTAATAAAGGTAAGGTTGAAGATAGCAGTTGCAAGCAAAACTTGTCAGAATTTCATGTAAAGGTTAGCCTTTAGGTTAGTCTCTAATTCAGCTCCATTTTTTGAACGTGGTGATTAATGTATTTCTTGCATCTAGAATTTGAAATGCTAGGGTAAAGGTATGTTGCAGTTATCTCAATTGAATCTCTGAGTCTGCTTCTGTTTGGCAAACTGCGTACTCTAGCCTGTGAGCAGATCAGCATACAGGAAATTCAGGTGTCTGATACCACGTGCTTTA
Organism: Lorius lory; assembly: GCA_025629905.1. Lineage (NCBI taxonomy): Eukaryota > Metazoa > Chordata > Aves > Psittaciformes > Psittaculidae > Lorius > Lorius lory. The sequence goes on along the minus strand of JAOSLQ010001833.1, from coordinate 9,959 downwards.
TGGTGTACTTACTCTGTCACACAAGTGTATACAGTTGTAATAAATACAGTGATGCTGTAGGGCATCTTGAAATGAAGAGTAGTTTAGACCATTTCAGTAGCTGCCTTTCTTGAGGTTTTTGGGCTTTTAGATAAAGTTTTGACCGTAAGCTATATGGAGACCTAATGCAAAGTGTTGGAAGGGGACTGTAGTGATAGGACAAAGGGTAATGGGTTCAAACATAAAGAAGGGCATTTTAGGTTAGATATGAGGAAGAAGTTCTTTACTGTTAGGGTGGTGAGGCACTGGAACGGGTTGCCCAAGGAAGTTGTGAATGCCCCATTCCTTGTAGTGTTCAAGGCCAGGTTGGATGGAGTCTTGGGTGATGTGGTTTAGTGCGAGGTGTCCCTGTCCATGGCAGGGGAGTTGGAACTTGATGATCTTACGGCCCTTTCCAACCTAAACTATTGTATGATTCTAAAGAGCCTGGTGTTAAAAATACAAAGATTCTGAGAATGAAGAATGTTTTTCAGTCCCCAGTCTTTGTATTCAACAAAGAATTGTGGGTATTGTGGAACTGGAGGGAAATGTGTATTGAGACAAGGAGGGTTTTGGTAGCCCAGGTTATCCAAATGCTTGTGAACTTGTGCGTGAAACAATTTGAACAAGTTCAAATGCATATCTCTAGTATATAAAAATTAAAACTGTATTATAAGGCTGTTTGGGTTTTTTTTGTTTTGCAGGTAGAAAAAATAACTGGCCACCTCTTCCTGAGAATTTTCCAGTAGGTCCTTGTTTCTACCAGGACTTCTCTGTAGACATTCCTGTAGAATTCCAGAAGACGGTAAAGGTTATGTACTATTTGTGGATGTGTAAGTATTTTCTAATTTATTTTTTTTTGTCAGGAAACCAAAAGTGCCTATTCAGACTTGTTGATACATGCCTGCTGCTTTGGCTTTTGTAACGTCTGTAGTGAGAAGTTATTTTAAATTCAGAAGTCAAATGTTGAAATATAATATTTTTGTTAGTTTCAATTTTACAAGTATTAAATCATTTCATAGAAAGTTCCACAGAAAAAAAGGAGTTTATCCTAAGGCATTTTGTTTCCAGTATATTGCAGTTTTCTGGTTTAAGTATGTCTGTTATTGTAAAATAGCTTTGACCATTTATTAGCTTTGAAATAATTCTACTAAGTCTAACAATTCTAAGTTTTTAAAATCAGCTTATATATTAAGAAATATAATTCACTATCAGTGTTAACAGACTTGTGATTTTAAGTATTGTAATATCCCTTTGCTTTAGTATACATAGTTGCGTATTGTTTAATATAGTTTTTAGTCTGTATTGGACGCTTCGTATCATTTTAGTCTATTTAAAAAAACAGTGCAAAATAAATCAGCTGAGCAATCAGTCCATGTTAAAACTATCCTTTGTACACCAAGAATGCTCTACATCATCTTTGTGGGTTAATTTTGTTCTCATTCAGGTACTGTGTTTTGACTGGAGAAATGCCGGATGAACCAAATGTACAAATGCCACAATATTTGTTTCTTTTGCCTTGTCCACTGTGATGAGAGCCTAATAATTACTCTGAAACTGAGGAAATTCCAAAGATTTAGGTGCTTTGATGTGTTTACTATATTATTATAGTGCTAAGGGAATATGAATTTAAGAGCTTTTCTGTATTTTTTTCGAGGCTTAAGATTTAGTTAAATTTCCGTAAATTTATCTGGGAATCTGGTACTCTTATTACTGTGATTGAACCACGTAATTGATACACATAAATGAGCAGTCAGCACCGAATCAAGTTAATTCCACTTACTCATAATCCATAGCTGTCTATATTCATTGCTGGGTCATTAATCTTAAAATAAGCAACTAAATCCACTGTAGAATATATGACTAGTCACTCTCATAAATCTGACAGACATGGAAGACTTACATGAAATCCAAGATTAGATACTCCAAAATTTTAGGATGGTTATGAATTCTGGTCATTTGCAGGACTGAGTTCTGAAAGTGCTGTATGTTTCAAATACAAGGTGAAGTTGGGCGGTGAGAATTGGAATATTAATGCTGTTTTTCTTTCTCCTCATGGCAATAAATAGAAGAAGCAGCAACATTATAATATTTCAAAATATGTATGAGTTGTGTCACATTATTATAAAAGCACATTTTCTTCTAGATAGCCTGAGATTTTTTTGAGTCCTCTTGGTCTTTTCCGTCTTTAGCTCTACTACTCTCTGAGTTGAGGATTAATAAGGAATGAAGGAGAAGGGCATAATAAAGGAAAAGACAAAATCTTCAGGCTAAAAAAATATTCAGTACAGGATTCCATGTGTTAGGGCTGGCTGTTAAATCAGTACTTGTGAGTTAACTTTTCCAGGATTGTACCTGTTTGGTTTGCCTCATTTTTCTTTAGAGTGGCTATGCTTCCTCAGTGGAGGCACTTACTACCAGCGTGTTTCTGCTTGCTGCTCTGTCCTGTATTTTATTTCCTCCTCCAGAACTTCATAAGTCTTGTAGAGCCTAGGGGTTCTGTGAACATAAACATTTTTGTGTAAATCTAGTACTGAGTGCTCAGCACTTTGTAATGTAGGTTAGTTTTCCTCTTTTAACAATCATAGGAGCAAACCTCTCTGGTTCAGTATTGTGTTTTCATATTAGCAGCAGTTTTTGTTTTTTATTATTGGTCTTTGTGTCTCTGAGGAAACTTTTTTGCCTGTTTCAGTTCCATATGCTCTTCATCTCATGAGAAAACAATTTATGTGTCAGGATTCTGTGAGTTCATCCATCTTTTCTCTAGTTGTATCAGAAATCAGAGTTTTCCGATTCCTTGATGTAGTTTTATCTTTGCACTTCACCACTGCTGTTACTTCCCCTGGGAGAACTTTCTTTTTATTTTTCATTTTACTGGCTGAGTGATCTCATGTTGAATTTGTAAACTGCAGCAATCAATTAGCAATGGATTTTCCCAGCTGCTATGGAGCTTTTCCATTCTATCTTTAGTGACCCTTGCTGTTTAAGGCTTTCAGATAGAATGACTGTTTTCGTGGCTTTTTAGCACTGAGCACTACTTTTTAGATGTTCCTGTGCTGTTAATAGTGTCTCTTGATCAGTATCTAATACCAGATCTTTTTTTCCTCAAAAGCTTGTGTTTTCTAGCGACTTTGCCTGCAGGTTGATAGTGCATATAAAATGAGCAGTACCGGTTCTCGAAGAATATTTCTTATTTGAAGTAACAAACTGAAGAGCTGCTTAATCTCATGAAAGCTTTGTGGTATTTGGGTTTGTCACTTTATATAGGTTATGAATATTTCGATTTTCTATGAAAAAAACTTTTTAAAAGTTTTCAAAGCCCAGTGACTTAAAATTGTGGATTCTGGTAGAAAAACAATACCATAAAGTGCCAACTTTTATGGTATTTTTTCTGTTTAGGACACTTTCATCTATCCTTCTGACTGAGGATACGATCAATAGCACATGTATCAATCTATGCTGATGTTTGTTCTGCCTGTTCTTGAGAACTTCCAAGGACGGACACTTTACCTCCAAGCCCATTCTAGTGTGTTGCTGTCTTTTATTGTTAAAAGCTATTTCCCAGTATATAATTTAATTCTCCTTTCTGTGTTTCATCTTCCGCGTGGTGTCCACCGTTGTTATGGAGAATGCATACATCCCCATTAGTCATCTCCTTTTGGCTAAATTAGCATAGTTTACTCAGCCTTTCTTTGTAGGTTATGTTTTCTAGAGGTCTGATCGCTTGGTTGATGTCTTAGAGATTCATTCTGTATTATTATGGATCTGTTAGTGTGTAGTGTCAAGAAATGTGGACCTTTTGCAGTATTTTAACTGAAGTCCTAATGTAGTGTGTAGGGAAGAAAAACCACCTTCACATTTTTGATAGCATCTGTTTATGTTATGGGTTGAGCTAGGCCAAATGTTTCTGAGTATTTTTTTTGTAAGGTGTATTTGCACGTGTTTTGCTCACCCCAACTCCAAAAAGAGCACAACAGACAAGGAGCTACATTTAAAGGCATTCTGAGCTCCAAGGTTGTATGTAATCAGCCTTTACCAGCTTTGTCCGCACTTGCTGATTGCCTTGTGGCTTCAAAACCCTTCATTTTGTAGGCATCGCATTTGCCTTACTGCAGTCTGTTACAGAGCGACAATCCAGCTGATTCCTGGGAAGAAGCGCATTCTTTTGTCATGTGTCATAGTGAGGACTTCGGCTTCCCTGGATCAGTAAAACATTACTGAAACGAAGCCCGTCAAAAAAAACCCTATCTTCATAGAATCCCAAACGGGACTGCAAAATAATAATCTCAAGAACGTAGATGCTGAATCATAAAATCATAGAATCATAGAATAGTTAGGGTTGGAAAGGACCTTAAGATCATCTAGTTCCAACCCCCCTGCCATGGGAACACACCAGACCATGTCACCCAGGACTCCCCCCAACCTGGCCTTTAACACTGTCAGGAATGGAGCATCCACAACACCCTTGGCAGCCTTTTCCAGTGCCTCACCACCCTCACAGTAAAGAGCTTCTTACTTATATCTAACCTGAACTTCCTGTGTTTAAGTTTGAACCCGATACCCTTTGTCCTATCACTACAGTCTCTAATGAAGAGTCACTCTCCAGCATCCTTGTAGACCCCTATATTCTTTAGCATCTTTTCACTGTACTTTGTCCATGTTCAAAATTCCAACCCATTTCTTTAAGATCTTTTTCATGTCACAGGAGCTTTGCAGAGGGTTTGGATAATGTTTCTAAATCAGAACAAGAATAGTGTCTCTTGCCTTTACCTTCAGAGCCACAATATGAGAAGCTTCTGGCACTCTAATGTTCTGTCACTTTTTAATGCAAACCCTGGAAGTCCACGGACACAACATTGCACAATCTGAAGAAGATAAATCACAGTTACTTCAAGCCAGCTGACAGCAGTTTAAGCAGCTGCAATCATCAACCACCAAGGGAGTTTCTTCTTTTATCTTACTAAATGCAAAAGTATACCAGGAGCTGGTAATATCACTGGACTATCAGGACTCCTGCTTTTACATAAATATCAGCAAGCTGTAAGTAAATTCTGTTGACGAAATGTAATAAAACAAAGACGGTTTCAAATATGACCATTCCCTGATGCATTCTGTAGCCCTGTCTTACTCACTTATTGCATGCTGCTGAGATTATAAGGTTTGCTTTTATCTGTCAGAAATCAATATTTCAAACATCGGATAAAAGAGGAAATTGAACTGGGAATAGGCTGAAGTGCTGTAAAAACTACAAAGCACAATTATCAAAAAGCACTTAAAGTACTTAATAGGACACACATATAAAAATGCTCAAATTAATGTCAGGGAACTATAATGAGAACTTTTTCTATGCTTTTTGATCCAAATGCAATGTAATTTGAGTGCAGCCTGGTCAGTCAATACAGTTTTCAATTTATATGAAACCCTAAGGATTTCTAGCAATCCATTTGCTAGAACTGAACCATTACATATGATTGGTTAATATTTCAATTTATTGAAAATACATTATTTTGTGTAAAGTGTTTAAGTTGTTGAGGTTTAATCATTATAAACAGTTATGATAGAAATAGATCTTTGGGTAAACAAAGACCTTACAGTCAAGCTTTTAATAAATACTAGTATAACTAGAAAATTGGATTTTAAGAGGAATAGACATAATAAGGAAAAACTGCAGGTATGGGGTGGTGAGATGAGAGGGGAATGTTGTACAGAACTGATCTATATCAGCACAAATTAAGCTGAGAAGGGGCTTATTTGTAAAATGTTGGAAACCATAGTTATTTTATGCAAAAAAGTTCATTATTAACTTTGGTACTTTCCCCTTGGATTTATATATTAATTTATCATCTTTAACGGTATTGAGCTGGAGGTTTTTACAAAACTATGCTAGGTCAGAAATCACTGCAATTGAGTATAAAGGTCTGTATGCACATACTAACATATACAGAAAACAGATCGTGTGGCTTTAAATAATGTGATATTGCCTAAGCTGCAACACACAGAGGAGTCAGAGCTATGATTTGAGCAGCCATGACTGTATAAATGGCTGTATCAAACTGTATCACTCTCTTTTCTAATCTACACCCCATATTTTTAATACGGAGCAACAGAAGATTCTTGCGAATTTATTTTTTTTTTTGTGGAAACTGTTCTTAATACACTTCACTTTTAACCTTAAACCATGACAATTAAAATGTGCTTTTTATTGGAGCTACATCAAACTCCTTGAACATTGGACCAGCCTGTAGTTTCCACTAGCCAAACATCTTCCCATCACATCTCCTCATTAATTTTGGGCCTAATCCAATACAACTTCTTGGTTAACATCACTACTTTGTCATCCAAACTAAGTTAAAACTTTGTTGCTTCTTCATGATGCAAAACTTGAATTTCAGTCACTAGAATCCTGATTTGGGTCATAATTCACTGCTTCAAATTCATCCCTATTCTTTACATTCTTCATATATATTCCCTTTTCCTGCTTATCTCCTCATTAGTGTGTCAACCCCCTGGCATATAGCCACTTTATGCAGCAAACAATGCCACCCCAGGATGCGATACCATTCTCCTTGCTTTCAGTGTGCCATTTCTGGTTTTCCCCTGCTTATTTTACATGGCCTGACCTTCCTAAGTTAATTTGGAAGCTTGCTACCTTTTCAGATTTCACAGCTTTTCTAAATGCTTGCTTTTATTTTAATGCTTGTAAGAAGTTCCATGAGCTACAAAGATTAAGTGGGTATGTAAATGGAAAAAAAAAAAAAGTAACAATTCACACAAAATATTATTTCTATCTTTTAACAGCATTTTTAAGACGTAACCAAAGAACAAAGTATGCATAAGTCATGCAAAAATACTATATTTGCATACATAAAAAGGAAATCGAACAAAAAGCCAGAAATGTATTCATGATTCTGTGATTTAAAATATAACATATGGTTTATTATCTGCCAATGTGGCCTTTATATTTTCACAGAGTTACACATTATATAAATCATGTAACTGCTGGCTACCATAAAGCTGGATAAAGCCAAACAACATGGGCCAAACCCCAGAATCCAAACTCTGGTTAATGACATCAAAGTTTTGTTTGGATAATAGAAAAAGAAATGGGGGAGTTGGGACAAGTGTATCTGTATAATTCCAGACAGCTGTTGTTTAACTTGTTCTTGCAGATCTCTAAAAACAGAATTTCAAAATTTCCCAGGCAATATATTTAAGTGCTTTATTATCTTACTATTATAAAAATTGGGTTGAGGTTATTTTGTTTTTTTGGTTTGGGGTTGTTTGGGGTTTTTTTAATCTAATGTGAATCTTTGCAACCCTAACTCATATCTTTCTTCTTTCCCTATTTTATGTGATAGAAAACAGGTTGTAGTATTCTCTTTTGCAACAAATTTGACTGCATAAACAGTGATCAAGATTCCAACCCCATTCTTTCTGCACTTCCTCATGCATCATATTTTCTCCGGAAGTACTCTTAGATCTGAAACGGTGTTACAGACAGGAAGAATGGTTTGGGGTATTCACATTAAATGAAGGCTCCTGTTGCTTTCCAAAGTCTTCTGCAACTTTGAAGAAATCAGACTCTCATTCTATCAAATGGGTATAAAACTGCTGTTGTTTCACGCTGTGCAGTTTGAGGTCTTTTTACACCACACAGCTTCTTTTTCAGCACAGAGGTTGTGTGGATAGTACAATCAGGCTCTGATGTAGACAATCAACTACTTGCGTGATTCAGTGGGTAAGAAATGAGTCAAGGGCCTCTTCAAAGTTGAGCTACACAATACATAGCCAAAACCTATTTTCCAATAACTCTGGTCTTGTGTATATTAAGAAAAATATAACATGAATTAATTGAAGGAACTGGGAAAGACATCCCCTAAAAACAGTTTTCAATATGCAAAAACAATGTCGACAAGACTAAAAAGATTGCTTCAGGTGGATTCTATATTCACTTGAATTGTGTCTGGAGTTTTCAAATTTCCTGAATTAACACAAAGAGCATACAATCTTTTCCAAATAGTATATATTTCCAAATACTAATAAACAAATATTTTGTTTCAAAAAACAGTCTGAATGGAAAACATAATATGATCTGCTAAGATCATATTGTAGTTACAATCATAATTGTAGTTACGACAGTCATAATTGCACAATGCATTTCACAGAAGCTTCTTCTATTGCACCTTGTTGTATTTTTTCATCAATTATTATGTTTGGAGGCCTAACCTCCAAAGCAAATGCACTTGTCTTTACACGCACTTGAATTGTTACTGCCATTTAAAACTAATCAATGTTTTCTTTAGTACCATAATAGCTTATTTGCAAAGCACCTCTTTTAGAAAAATTTACTTGGTATTCTGGAAGGAAACATGTTTAACATTCTAAGAAAAACTCCCAATAAAGAGAAAGAGGGCTTGATTCTTATCTCAAAGTTTAGTGCAACTAAACTGCTGTCAAGAGCTTTAAAATTTGTGCACAAAGGGAGCTGCTAGTAGATTATACCACTGTGTTCATACATAATAGAAGAAAAAATCTTGCATTATACACCATCCTTATATCCCTAGAGAAGCCGAGGAAATTAATTTGAAATGGCTGAGCATATAAATGCATGCTTTCATTAATGTTAACGGGAAAACAAATGGTTAAAATTTTATTATTAACTTGTGTTTACATACACATTCCTTGGAAATACACCACTCCTGACTTGGACGTTCAACTGCATAAAACTCATAGGACACCAAGGTCTCATTGAGTGGTGGAAAGCCCAAGCTGCACCAGTAAAGTCAATATATGCACTCAGAGTGCAGTTTGACACAAACAGGAATGTTCACACCACTTTCTTCTAGGAATATAAGGGACGTTTCTAAATTAGTCTCTGTAGACTCCTTCAGGAGGAGGTCAGAGAAACAAAGTTAAGCAATATGAGTACCCCTAATGTCTCAAGATCTGCAGTTATTCAACAAAAAGAAGTCTTAATGAAGGAATAACAAAGTTCGTGCAAAACTCACAAGCAGGCTTTTTTTTTTATTTCCAAATGTAAACATCTACTGCTTTATTAAGCAGATCAACTCCAGTTCAAGTTATGCCTCTACTTGAATACATCCAAACCCACTGATTCCAGGAACGTAGCAAGTCTATCACTAGGATGAAAGTTATAAAACCAAGTTAAGCTCTTCTGTCTACAAATGTTCTATAGGGGGTTATAACAATTGAACACTTATAAACAGAAGAGCTATTACAATGCCTATGATCAGAACTGTGAATATGATACAGTTTGTCCCATGCATCTTGTTTAGCTTTGCAGTGATACCTGTCTGCTGTAGCTCTACAAAATATTTAGTCCATTCTATTTTGTAACACAGCCTTGTCTGATTTGACACCTTATGCTTACACTTCCAAACTCTCTACCTTTATCTTAATCTATGCACTGTTCTCAGCTGAATGTTACTAATACTAACAGTGGTAGCAGGTGATTTGCTTTCCAATATTAGCCATGCAGAAGATGCAGAGTGAAGCTGCTCTTCAAAGCTTTGTAGCTTTGCAAATAGGTGTTAAAATCACACAAGGAGCTGAGTGCCTTAACTGGCATACCTGCAGTGTACACTGAGTAACTGCATTCATGGATAAGTACAATTAGCAGTTCCAGAAGCAAAAGGCCTTGTGGGCAAACAATTGCCTGTTTAACATACACCAAGCAGACTAGTGTGATCCTGCATTTCCTTTCCCCTCTACGTACAATATATTTTTAAAAATCTGACTCTATTCCAAACATAATGAGCAAAACTGTCAAATTTAGAAGTAAGGATGCAGGCTTTTAATGACAAGAAGTTATTCACATGACCAGACAGTTCACAGGCAGAATTGCTTACCTATGGAGAGTGTGTGGTTCAAAAATACGTGTATTTCAAGACACGTGTATTTCCAAGACTGGAAACAAGAAA
>JAOSLQ010001832.1:10269-27389 GCA_025629905.1 Lorius lory | reverse complement strand
TGACCTGCTGGTCACGCTCCTTTTGATGCAGCCCAGGATACGGTTGGCTTTCTGGGCTGCAAGTGCACACTGAAGCCAGCTCATGTTCATTTTCTCATCAACCAATACCCCCAAGTCTCCATAGGACTGCTCTGAATCTCTTCTCTGCCCAACCTGTAGCTGTGCCTGGGATTGTCCTGACCCAGGGGCATGGCACTTCTTCCTCTAAGCTCCTCTATCACTTGCAAGATCTTCCACAAAATCGAGAAACTTCCTGGATTGCTTATGCTGGGCGGCACTGTTCCTCCAACAGATATCAGGGTGGTTGAAATCCCCCATGAAGACAAGGGCATAATGTGATGGGCAGGAATATGCTGTACCACAAATTTAATACAACGAGACATCTGGATGACTTTCATGTTCCTTTTATGTTAGCTTAGTACTTCCCTTACATAAGGTCTTCAAAATGAAAGACAAAAGAGCCAAACATTCTGTTCAGTTTGCAATGATTATTCATCTTTATTTTTTTACCTCTAAAACAAGTTTAACCTGTTGACTGCTACTAGCAGTACTGGTGCATTCTGGTTGTGTGTTCCACCATGGATAAGGAAAGATGGTCTGTGAGCACAGTGTTGTACTCTGTGTATCTCATTTGATCAGACTATGACAGAATGTGCTTAAGGAAAACAGATGCCCAGACAAGGGAGCAGACTTTCTATAAACTTTTCAGTTTGGTATTATTCTGAAAATTAATCTAGATCATAAGATGTTAACTGGTGACATCAATAGTATGATAGCTTCTTCAGACTTGTTTGTCAAGTGTATTAGTGTTTAATAATAGATTTCTCCCTTTGAAGCATGCATGTTTTCTCTGATAAAGGTCCTAGCTGTAGTCAGAAGCAAAGGAAGAACATTTGCAAGCATTCAGAATTCCTGCAAACTCACTTTTCCCGCTATGCTTTAGCTCCTATCTAATCTGCAAGTGTATAGTTCTTTTCCATGGAAACAAATGTACCCCGATGTGGATTTGGTATATGACTAGAGCAAACTGCAGAGAATCTGAAAACAAGCTTCGATCTGATAATGCAGATAATGCTTCAATAATACAGGTGTAGCCTGATGTGTTCCCACAGTGGATATCAGGGAGGATAAACTATATTATTTTTGGTGTTTACTACCTGTTACGTATCCTAAAGCACTTTGTGGAGATAAAACAAATGTTCTTGAAGGAAAATGATGATTTCTTAGAGATCTAAGAGATTTAAACAATCTTAACCTACAAAGAAGAGTATCTCATTAAGTCTGTAAGGATAACAACCAAGAGACATGAAATAGTTTCAGGGATTTTTTTTTTTTTCTATTATTGATTTTTTTTCCAGGACTTTTCAGAACTGTCACTGTCTGTTCACATGGTTATCAGGAAAAGAATACTTTGGTGCCATGCTCCCAATAGTCAAAGAACTACTGTTAAGTTTTATGAGTTCTTTGACTTTCTTATTACTTGGGGTGATTCAGTATTATAATTTGATATTGGTATGATCTGAGTAATTTCAAGGGCTTCTATTTATCTTATTCTTTAGAATAAGGGATAATGCTGATTTTGTAAATAAGCCAGAGAGTGGTTTGACAGCTGATTTTTCATTTTATTTATGTGTGGATCAGGAGATATCTATCTGAGTGTACCTCTGGAGAATTAAGGTGGCACTACACATTCTTTCCTTAGAGAACAAATTTTAATTTTGGAAGGCTACATTATTTTGTGTATGCTTTAAAGCTTTTGATCAACACCTAAAAACCTATAATACACAAAAAGACAGATTAACTAATCCAGTGATTCCGTTTAGGTGTATTTTCTATGAAAGCTTTGAAGAATTTATATCAGAATTCTACACGCTGGGTTATTTTTATACTGTAGGAATTTTCTTTTATTGTTAATTTGTTTGGTGGGGTTTTTTGTTTGTTTGTGGGTTTTGTGTCTTCTTTTTGTTGGGGAGAAGTGTTACTGCAAATTAGGGATTTCAAATTGTAATTGCTTTTTACCACCACATATATATGTGCAGTTATTTCTGGGGAAAAGTTATCTATTTTTACATTTTCAATCTTAACAGAATTATACAACAGTCTTAACAGAATTATACAATCTTAGGTTTGTAAGTTTGTCAACAGGGAACGTAATGATCTGCCAGGAGATGGAGTATTCACTCTGGATTTCAAATCCCCATATACTCTTCAGTAACTAGAGACACATCTTATGTTCCTGAAATGCTAGAGTGAAAGTGACAAGACACAATTTAAATTACTTGTTTCTATGTTCAACTAGTTAGATAATATACGAGCCTAGGAATTGAAGTTAGCCACATATGATATTGCTTTTTCTTAGAATTATTTGTTTATCTGTTCTATTCAGTTTATGTAGTTTTAAGCAAAAATGGGTAGCTGAAAATGTCTTTATTAATTTCTTACAGATTATAATGCAGAGCAGGGCACTTTCTTAGTAACAGCAATTACATAGTTGAGGTTTTAGCACAGCTCATGATGTCAGCTTTGGTGACTGCATAGGCTCCATAGGAGAAGTTAGCAGGAAGACTGGCTTCTCAAACTTACTGTTCTTAGCAAACCCCTTCCAGAACCCTTGCTTTCCTAGATTGTACCATCACTGCAGAGTATGCCACGGCTTTTGGTGCATTTCTTATTTGCAAAATAAATGTGCTGGCTTTGCAAAGCATCTTCTTGAAGCCTGACATTGCCTGGCTGTCTCATTGGAGGTATGTTCCAGTCTGTTGAGCTGCATCCTGCAGCACTGGTCTGATTCCCCACTACCGTTAGCGGTAAAAAAACCAAAACATAATACTCAGGATCCAGTAAGACAGACTTCATTTATCACAAGATATACTTCAACTAAGAATTGGAACAGACATGAAGAAGAGACAGAACAGACAGAGCTGTCTGGGGCTCCACAGGTTACAGCTGAAGCTCCCTACATCTGCAGATCCGTGACTCTTTGAAGCTTTTCTCTTCTGCTTTGCTGCTCCCAGCCTCTGAGTGCAAAAGAGTAAGTCAGAAGCCACACAACAGAAACTAATACAGATTTATAATTTTCTATTCAGACAGGAATTTCTGTAAGAGAAGAAAGTGCACAGGCCATAAACAATACATGATATGATTGACATTCATTTGTAATCATTTAGCTAGTAATTCAGTCAATTTCAGTGTGTGTTCAGACATAAATTACCTGAGTTTTTCTAAATAGACTACTAGGTGCCAAAAATTCAGCACCTCCTTTTCTCACTAAAAATCATGCACTATAGTTTTTGAGTGCAATGGTTGGAAGCTCTGCTGTTTACTCTGCATTAGTCTTGGTAGGAATAAGGCTTTTATAGAGATCCCTGTTCCCCTCCACAACCATTGTTTGACTATTAATGAGAGTCTTGCTAGGAATTACTCATGTTCACAAGGCTTTTTCTGCCACAAATAGAAACTTTTCCTAGGTGAAGCTCAGCCCTGTAGTGAGATTTGTATAATCCTTCTCTAAGGGCAAATGTAAAACTACATTTTAAACCTCATTTTTCTAAGAGTACATTGACTGAAGTGGATTAAGTAATGGTACAGGGAGTTGCAGAGAAAAGGCCTTCCTGGTATGGCATTCTAGTAGCCCCATTCAGATCAGCTCTTCATTATCCAAGTGGAGTTTTTGTGCACTTTTGTTACTTCGCATGGACTTACAACTTTTGTTTCTATCACATGAATGACATGGATATTTTTGTTTTGTTTGTGTTCTTGTTTTAGTATGTGTTTGCCTTTGCTGCCACTCTTATTGCAGCTCTTGGCAAACAACTGTACTCAAGGCTGCAGTAATTTGGACTCTGATTTCTATACTACAAAGTTTTGACATGGAAGACATAGAAATTCTATACTTTAGTCATCCAACTTGTTTGGGTGTGTTTTCCATAATAATTCATAAACATTTCAGGTTTGTGGTCCAAATACCTGAGATGTCTCTCAGGTTGTAATACATGCCATTGCACAAAATTCAGTTGTGACTTCTACCTAGCCTGTCCATGAGAAACACACAGTTCAACATTCCATGTAAAGATGGAAGCAGCAGCTGTGGTTATTTTCTTTTCTTTTTTTTTTTTTTCCAGCAGCAGAGATCCAAATCTTCCAGAAGAGCTGTTAGTTTAACACTACGTTACTAAGAGCTTTCCACTCCATGTAATTTCAATTTCTAAAGTTCTGAGTGAGACTTAATGCAATGATTAAAAAGACATCATTTGCAATTATGAAGAAGCTGATAAAGCTAACACAATACATTAGCTTTATAAAACTTTCACACTTTTTAGAAATGCGTCATCACATTGTGCTGGTTTACACGCTCTAATGTTTTTTAGACTCTAGAGAGGAACAAGTCAGGTAATTTCACCTCTGTAGCATAGGCATGTTGTTTTTCCATCACTCTCTTTCCTCCGTGGTTAATAGCTTGCTGCAGAAGTTAGCAGTTTTCTTTGGCTAGGGTTATGCTCTATGTAATTTTTATTCTTCATCTCAATAGCCACAACCTGAGCCCTGAATCTTTTCTTTTTAATTTCTTTTTTTATTTTTTTATTGGTTTTTTCCTGATGTCTAGAAGAAGCCACAGAAACTGACGGAAAATGGTTTCAACTTTGTGCTACAGTATTCAAAGATGTTAGGATTTGATCCCTTCAGTTGCACAAGGGAGTTGCACCTTTCCAAGAACCTGGGCACAGTCTGGATGGCTCTCAAAGACTCAGGGTGCCTGGGACTCCCTTTAATTTCAATCAAACCTCTAGCTACTCGTTACCTTTTAATAATTGTTTGATGATTGTGCTTTTGCAAGCTGAATTCAGGCTGTCATACAAATCTGATATACACTGCTTTTGCCTTCTTTTGTTGTCCCGGGGAAAGGTATAATAAAAATGGTCTAATATAAAGAGGTAGGAAGTAAAATTTCACATATTTCTTTGTCCTGCAAATTGCTAATTTAAGTTGAGGTATAGCACCAGCAGAAAAAATGAACATGTAATCAAGCACTATAATGCTGCATAAGAAGCTCTGCATCCTTTAGTTCCCTGAGTGGCATATATGATTTCTTTCTGCAGTGCGTATGATTGTTTCTGATACCTGGAGGAAGGATATTTTTGATAAAAATGCATTTTTAAAAATATCTTTAAAGAATTTTCATCCATGGTATATAAAATATAAATGTGTGATAGTCCCAAATTGTATTTGCGATACTATGTTACTATTTACATACTATATTATATATAATATATCATATATTGTGACTTGCAAGACGAACAAAAGTATTTGGAAATGTGATCCTCCCATTTAGAACTAGTGAGAATTGTCTCCTGCAACACCTACTCTGCTTGCAGACACAGTGGAAAGAAGGATTATAAAATGCATATGTAAGGGTACACTGCACACTGATATGTGGTGTGTGTGATGTGCTAGCAACCTTCTTCTATAGCTTCTGTTGAAAAATTACGTAGTCACTGTCAGGCTATAAAACAAACCAGTTTGACTGATCACGTAAGCTGTAAGAAGTATGTAGTTAGAAATATGCACAGTTGCTTCTGTCTGTAAACACAGCTACAAAAAAAATTTGGCAAAGTATTCAGCTACAGAAAATTGGTTTGTTTCAGTTGGAATTTTAGGGACAACGCCATTTAAGCACCAGATGTAGCTGAAGCACACTAAGTCTAGACACTATTGTTATTTCTGCAGTGGAAAGAGATTTTCAAGCAAAGAGTTAGAAACAATGCACTAAGTCAAGTGGAAATTTTTATTATAACTCTGCATGCTTCTGAATGCTGATATCTTCTTATTCAAAGGATTACTATTCCCAAACCTTTTTGTGTCAGGGTGATAGAGGGCTACTTGATTGGTTGCTTAGCGGCTAATCTTGGGAACTGTAAATAAAGTCTTGTTAAAAACAGAACAAATCTATCTTAGAGCCTATGAAAAACAACCTAGGAAAATGTTCATTCTCATTTCAGTGTCTCTGTTTTGCACATTGCTTTTTTTCTTTACTAACCTGTCTGAAACAAAAGTTTTATTTAGATAAGCAATGTGTACCTGTCAAATAGCAATCAAGAACATTTTCTTTTTTAATCAGTGAGTACTTCCTTGTCTATGGAAAAAAAGAAAAGTCTATACTCTGCACTCTCTATGCTGCTCTCCTGATAAATTTGCTGGAAGTTCTGTAGCTTGCTTTGATTTTTTTATTTATTTATTTTTCTTCTCTGCTTGTAGAGCCATGATGCCATCCTTTTTCCATCCCTGACAGTTCTGACAGTTGTTGCAAATTTCAGAATTTTTCAGCCTTCAAAGGCACGTATTGAACTTCAGTGAAAAAAGGTGGTTTCATGTACCCGTGTGGAATCTACTCTGATACACAGTTGAGTATTTAATGTTACTTGCTAGAAACACTTTTAAAATGGGTTTTGTAAAAAAAGCCAACCCACCTTGCAAACTGAAAACCCAGGCAACCATCTTTAAAACAGGTTAATCATCTGGAGTCTGCAAAGAAGATGGTTGGTGTATTCATAGAACTGTCAGACTCACTGGCAGCACTATGCTGGGGAAAAAACAGCCCGAAAGTAAACACACTTCCACACTTGTTTAACTTAGTGTGGCTGCATGCTATGAAAAACAAAAATGTCATCATCTCCTGCAATAGCTTTATTTTCATTTTTGTTCACTTGTCATGCAAACAGAAAGCTGCTCATGGAAGTGCTGCTATCAGTAGAGGTGAGCAGATGTAGTATGATTTGTGCAGCCTCTATTAGTGGAAAAGCCAGCACAGAGGAATTTATGTTATTGGTGACCAGAACATTTTTGTTAAAAACTCCTCAAACATGAAACAGAAAAATGGAAATTTGAGCAAGATGGGATCCCACAAAGACACTTGTACTGTTCTTTCTCAAAGCAACAGTCAATCCTTGGATTTTTTGTTACAGTTAAATCTGCAGACACTTTTTCTCCATTATTCCTTTGGTAACCAGATCGAACGAGATAGAACATAGTTTTCAGAGGAGCAGTGTTCTTAATTTTCTTTGTTGCCTCTCTCCTGTAAGTCTCCATTTTCCCAGTATTGTGGTTTCTACTTTTTAGGCCTGTTTTGTTTCTTATCATGCCATTTATGCATCTTGTTTTAACAGCTTGGGGAGCTGTTATTGTTTGCAATTTTTATCTTTGGTCCTTGGTTGTTAACTACATTACTTTTAGTTTCATTACCTGATGAATAGTTAAAATTTGTCTGAATTCTCACTCCTTCCCCCTCCTTAATTAGGCAGATACAAAATCTATAAACTGCTTCTCCATGGCACTTCTTCTTGACAGAGCATATTTTGCTGCATCAGGCACACCTGCATGAAGGAGATGTTATACTTGAATTGTATTTGGTTCAAGCTCTTTGGTTTTCAAGATTCATTTGAAGATACTTTTCTTCCAATATCCATTTAACTGAGTTTGAAACTCTGTTACTCCAAGAGAAACTAACTCGAAATTTCCAGCTTTTTCTGGTCATTGGTATGAAGACATAAACCAGCTGAGGTTTTCTCTGAGCTAGACTCAGCATAACTTACTGAGAATTAATGACGTTTTATCTGCAAAAAATATCTGACAGCTGCAGAATAGAAAATCAGTGCACTGTGTACACAAGATAGCTATTAAGATGCCTCTAAAATTGGATATTTCAGTAACTGTTGCAAAATGAAAGTTTCATTGAGCAACAAGATAACCTAGCAAAGGCCATTGTCTACGGGTGCAGCTTGATATGATACAAGGATAATGGGACTCACTAGTACTTGAATAAGGAACCATAACAGACTTCATTCAGACAGATTATAATTAAGTACTATACAAATCTCAGTGTATTCATTTTTTGTTATGTGTGATCAAAGTGCAGACGGCTACTACTGAAATCACCTCTATTAATGAACCTCGGCTAAATATGGGAACTAGAGAAATCTTTCAAAGTATTAATGAAGAAATATTTGATGAAATCTTAATACGGTGCAACCATCATGCACATTGCAAAAATACTTCTGAGTGTCTGAATTCTTCTTGTGGAAGACAATTTAATTTGTGCTTTCCATAGTGTTAATATAAGATGTTCTGAGGACTTCATAGTAAACAGTAGAGAAGGTGTCAAATGTAGCCTGAGCAGCTTCCTTGAAGTTTCCTTCTTTAATTCTCAATTTCTTTGGCTTTCAGTTTGAGGTGGCTACCTTACTCCTGAGCAAAATATGAATTAACTGTGCTCTCTAATTATTCCTTCCAAATGCTTTTCTCTTTGGGGAAAATCGTACCCCTACCAATATGACACCTCAAAGTTGACTAGGTGGCCTAATATTCCAACTTTCCTTTGCCTTTTTTTTTCATAATTTCCTCCTCTTTCTTTTATGGACTTGCTTAGGCCCATTGACTCCCTTAGGTTAAGTGGCACCAGACTCATAGCTAAGGCCCAATTCTGACTTCTATCTGAAACCGCCACTTTGTAATTCCACAGTGCGGAGCACATACCTCCGTCTCTCAGCTGAGGATGATGACTCTCATGAATTGTGAGGTTCAATCATTAATGTTTGAAAAACATGCAGACTTCTCTTCTGGATTGTTAAAAAATATTACTGAGCTTGCAGTTTCAATTTTACTAGGTCATTTTGTTCAGCACTGCTAGCTAATTTACTTTCCCACTTTGGTCTAGGTAACTGTTTTGGCAGATGGTCTCCCCTGTCCAATTTTGAATGCTTTTTTTGACATGGAATGTGATGGGGTCACTGTACTGCAGATATCTATATTCAGTGGCTCTTCAGCAGGTCTTCAGCTGGGTTATTGCTTGCCTTGTGTGTAAGATTAGTCCTACAGAAGGGGAAAAAATCTACCATCTGGTGCATCTGCTGGCCCTAAAGTAGGAGCTGGTCTCAGCAGCACTTCCGCTTTAGCACTGGTAGGTGTTAACAACAGAAACAGGTCCAGTAGGAGTTCAAAAATCTCTATTGAGATGAGGGGACAGCAACCAAGTGCAAACTAGGAAACAGTAAGTTTTTCTGTGCAGGTTGCTATAGATCATACAGCACTATGTGGAAGAAGGATGAAGGAATGCTGAGTGATTACACTTTAGAAGGGAAAATAATCTGATACTTCTCATTAATAAGTAACTCTATGCAAATGCATCATGAAGTCTGACTTCCCTTCTTAACATTATTTTGTGTGCATTTGTGTGTATGTAAATAAAATCAGTGTGAATGTACATTTGTGCCTCTGTGGTTATAAATCTGTTTATGCAAGTTCCTGCTATTTTAGTTATGTCCTCAAGGGTCAAAAAACGGGTGATTCAATTTCTGACTTGTTTGGTATACTTTTTTTGATCAATTTTCTCATCAGTACAGAAAAAAATATTTACATGGTTAAAAACAGAGCAGGGTATTATAGTGACATGTAGAATTTCTATTTATTGTTTGTAAACCCCGTGTTTACCAGTAGCCTTTCTCATAGAGAGTTCTTATGTAGCATACTATAACTGATGGTAGCATGCACTCTATATTACCCTACTGTGGCCTTTTTCTAATTCAGGTTGTGTTTTGCTTAACTGTATTTTCTCATTATTATTCCAAACTTTTAAAACTGTTAGCAGCAGGAGTAAGTAACTCCACTAATACCAGTATGTTGGAATTTGTGAAAAAGTTGTTTGTTCAAAATTATTTGTAAATGCCAAAAATGACAGAGTCTGCTTGAATTTATAAGTGCTTAGCTGGAGTTAATGTCTTTACCAAAATCCCCAAATCATCTGTGAAGTCTCCTTAGCAATTGTATTTAAACCACTCTTTACAAAGATGTCTATGATGTCCTCACCACCTTAATGACTTTAAAAAGCCCAAGTCGAACACATATGTATGAAACACCAGATTATCTGAAACTCATTAATGCGAAAAACTCAAACATAATGTGAGCCTTCTACCACTCAGTTGTTCCACCACCTGTCACTGCAATAACTTCCAGTAAATGTGCTTTAAAGTTCTGAATTTTCTTCTATTTTTTAATATATTGATTCAATTGAAAAATTTTACTCATATACTTCAGATAAAGGACTTCCATTAATTAACCAATGGCATAGGCCCAAAACAAGGTTTTACTGTACCAGAATCTCCCTGAGAATCAAGATTTCAAATAAAGGGCATTCATCCAAATGTCTCTTTGATGTTAATTTAGAAAAATAAATTTCTGTTAGGAATTTGGCTAAAGAGATGTCTTTCAGTCTAGTTTATTCATCTCCAGTAATCATGATAAGGTAGATAAAAATATTTAACCCTAAATCTCCCCGCATGCATTGTAAAGCTACATACAGACAAGGGCTCTTTCCTATATCCATTGGAAAAACAGTGAAGCTGCCTTATGAATATAATTTATATGAAGCTGAATTTTTGTTCAGCTGTTCTTTCAAGGTACTGAGAACTTCTCTACAAGCAGGCCTGGAAATACTGAGCCTGGTAGAGACTGCTGTCCTGGAGAAAAGGCATCTGGCATATGACATTCAGGCTTTCATAGCTTTTGATGCTCTAATTACAAAGCAGTAACTTGACATCTTTCTAATAATCCTACTGTCTATATAATTTTTAATGGGCTGCAATAGTATAAACAATTTTCCTTCCTGAATTATTGCAGAAACTTTGCTGTGGATTTGCTTAAGATAGAATTTGGGAATAACTGTTGAGATGAGGAAAAGGAAATAGAGATAAAATTGCTAGGGGGAAATTAAGTTAATATTTTTAACATTAACACAGATGTTAATCCAGTGGGTATTTTTTATTGCGTTTGTTTTAAAGTTTTATATTTGCCTTCCATGCTGTATTAACTTATGATAGTCCTTTATTTTTTTATGTATGGGACTGGTTACGTTTTCAGTATTTTCTTGTTTGATATTAATTAAATGCACCAGAAAACTACTTATTTCTGGAAGGAATTATTTTTCAGTAAGAAAAAATAATTATTTCTGAGAACTGTAAAGGAAGGAAATTACATGATAGAAAGTGGCAAGAAAATAAAAATCACTATGAAAGTGATGAATAGAATTCGTTTGGCTCTTAATCAGTTATGAATTAGTACTTTTCTCAAAGTTCATGGAGCTATGCCAACTATGCAACCACAAATTTAGCAGATCAGCAGGCCAAAATTAAATAGCTATTTAATGAAAACAAATTATTTGGTAGCATCTTGTTCCAAAGACAAATTTTATTTCAAAAAGAATATGAGTTTTTTTTATGCGAAACTGTTGCATTGTGAAGAAAAGCAGTATTTTTCTGCATGTGATAGGCACGTTCTCTTAATTCAATCATTTATTCAGTTTTTTTCTTTCCTTTTTCTTTTTTTCTTTCCATTAAATCAGTGTATAAGTTATAATCCCCCCTGAAGAAATGCCAGTTAGCTCATTGCTATGGAAACACAAAAACAGATTTGTCTTAACTAACAGAATAATTTAAAAATCAATTTAATTAAAGAAAACCAAAAGGATGATTTCACAGAATCACAGAATCACAGAATCCCAAGGGCTGGAAGGGACCTCAAAAGATCATCTAGTCCAACCCCCCTGCAAGAGCAGGGTAACCTATTAATTTAAGGAACAGACATACAAGTTAGCCTGTCATGTGTCAACTCGACCATGATAATTGCTCATTTATGCACTATTCAGACATGACAAGTCATGAGTTAAGTCTACTTAAGTCACAGTTAAACAAGATTAAAGTTAAGTGTCACTGCTTTCTTTTGCTATAGGCTTGGAGCAGACTGTCACAGCCTAGTTTTTGACTAGTGACTTGTTTAACAATGTTAACTTGACCAGGTGTCTGAATCTTCTGTGCTCCAGAATACTGGAGCACAGTTTAAATTAAATTTAAATACTCTTTCTGTACACTCAAACTAAAATAGATAATAGCATTTGTACTGCTTTAACCTAATGGGAGCTTAAATCAAATTAAAGCTCTATAAAAAAAACCCTAGTTTGGCCATGCAGAGCAAGAGTAAGCTCAATCCTCTGGTATGTGGAATCCTCCCAATTCTAGTAAACATAATTTGAAGGGGAAATGCTGCACATACTTCAAGCTTCAGAAGAGATGACTGGACCCCCATGAGCTTAATGGAGCCTAAAATTGATTTAGCAAACCAGTTCTTTAACTGGAGCCTCCATAGTGCCGTTGGAAACCACCATTTGATTATCGAAACAGGAACTGAAAATCACTGAGGAAGACACTAGGTCTTCCATTAAGAATTGTTTTCTTTGTTTATGTACAAATACATTCTAAGTGTTCTGAGTGTCCTTCTGAGGACTGAGCTTTAATATAGATTTTTGAATACTTTTTAATATATAGTGATATATTGGAAAAAAATAAAATGCAACTTTTCCATTTTTAGCAGCTACGTTAGTGTTACAATCTGTTGTGCCACCTCAAAATTTACTAGGATCTCAGCATTGGACTAATTCTGAGCTACAAGAACTATAACTAGGAGTCTTCACTTGCAGTGAAGGAGGGATTCAGAATGGCTGTGCCAAGGGTGGTGATTCAGACCTGCCTATTTGCCTCACTGCATACTCTAAAGACACAGGCATGCCTAAGAAGATATGTCTAAAACCAGTTAATTTACCTCATTCTCATTTTCAGCACCTGACTCGATTTTTTCATTATGTTTAATCAAATGAACAAGAGCTAGGTAATTTATTGTGTAATTACTATAGCCTTCTTTTTAATATTGATGAGGTTTTTATTTGGACAATTCAATCACTGATGCCTAAAGAAAATCTGCAATGCATGCAGAAAATAACAATTTTTCCTCCATGGACGTGCTTTTGCATAATTGTCTTTTAACTGTATTCACAGTTTTCTCTGACAGGATACAGGAATGTATTTGTAACAGTGTAGCTGATGTGATAAGAACTATATTGCATTGTCTCTCTCTTTAAAACAATAGAAAAATATTTCATTGTTACCTTTTTTTGTCTTCCTCTGGGCTAACGTTACAAGGCTGCAAATAAGATCTGGGAAATGTTTTTTAACATTTATAACTTCTGTGATGTAAATTTTAGACTAAATAATTCTAATGGTTCATTTGGTACATAACACCTATGTAATGATAAATATTTTTGCTTGGACCTGGCCATATAACCTTGTAGTAACCTCATCTATTCTTTTCAGCAACCTTGACGATCTTTTTATCTTTTAAATTATGTTCTTGTATGTGTAATCCAACTACTGCTTCATACATAGTTACCATAGTCTTTATTTATGTGCTTGCCTGCATATAGACAGGGATGTGAATGTGTGTTTATTGGTTAAAAAAGTAATATATTATAAAAATTGGCAAGTGTACAGACTTTGCCCCAGAGAAAGCTGGTGCATGAGGGAATATGTGAACATTAAGGAAACTCACTTGTGAGCCAAAACCACCAGACGTGTGGAGGGCTGGATTAGATGGGCTCCTTGGATCTCTTCCAGGTGCCATTTCACAGTCCCTTCTGCTCTACTTCCCCTTTCCATACAGTAAAGGGTTTTCTTAGACAGTAAATCCCTAGTCTTTGGCCTCAGACATTATTTCATGGACTTTCAGATATTCATCTCTGGTCACATGGAATGGGGAAATGTACATGTTTGGGCCTTCAGATCTAGACTTTGAAACATTTCTTAGATAGCACGGTGTTGGAGCTTGGAAAACAGCAAGCAAATTTACTTCTAACAGGTTTAATAATGTGCTAGTAATATTACTGTAGTTGATTACTATGAGCCGATTAGTCTGGTGTAGTCAGGGTTTGAGTAGCTACTGTACTTGGCACTGGTGTTGGTGTAGGTGCTGTACTTGGAGCGGAGTAGCTGTGTTGTCTGTTGTAGTCGGAGTTTGAGTAGCTGCTGTATTTGTCACTGTGGTTGGTGTGGCCGTAGACTGTGGGCACAGAGAAGACATGAGAAAGTGGGATGGAAAAACCTACCTCAGCTTTGGAGGAATGAGTGCATGAATTGAAGAGAACAAAGGTCAAGGATGCTTGTCCCACGAAAGCTCTGGCTTCAGTCTCTGGTGAGCAGGTTCCCAGATGGAGTGGAAGAGCCAATTTTACTCCAGCTCCCGTGATAAAGAAAACTAATCCCTTTCTACAATACGTAAAAGTTCTGACTGGGCTGGGCCAGCCCTGTTGGCAGATCCTCTGGTGTTGACCAACCAGGTGGCTTTTGGTAAACGTGTATTCCAGTGTTTGAAATTCCCACTACCCATTGCTGTCAGTATAGTTTTTAACAGCCCATTGTACAGTTCGATTTTCCCACAGGCTGGTGCATGGTAGGGGATGTGATATACCCACTCAGTGCCATGCTCTTTGGCCCAAGTGTCTATAAGGTTATTCAGGAAATGAATCGCATTGTCTGACTCAGTTCTCTCTGTTGGCACAAAATCTGTTTCTCAAGCCCAGGATAGTGTTCCAGGCAGTGGCATAGGCACAGAGTATGTTTCCAGCCGTCCAATGGTTGCTTCCACCATGGTAAGTACATGGTGCTTGCCTTGGCGGGTTGGTGGGAGTGTGATATAGTCAGTCTGCCAGGCCTCCCCATATTTGTACTTCAGCCACCATCCTCCATATCAAACAGGCTTTAAACATTTGGCTTGCTTAATTGCAGCACATGTTTCACAGTAGTGAATAACCTGGGCAATAGTGTCCATTGTTAAGTCCACCCCTCTATCACGAGCCCATCTGTATGTTGCATCTTTGCCCTAATGGCCTGGAGTGTCATGGGCCCACTGGGTCAAAAATAATTCACCCTAAAATCAAATCCCCATGAGGTACACATCGGACTTCCCCATCTTCCTGCATTACCCACCAAGTATACCAGGTCACTGAGCAAAAGCAATCCCACAAGTGGGTTTGTCTTTACCTGGAGCAGGAATAAGCCAGACTGTCTTCCCCAGCAAATTCTTTATGTGCACCACAGGAACCTTATCCCCTTCTAAAGGAAGGCCTAGGAGGCCTGGTCTACCGGAGCCTGGTGGAGCTGGTCTGACAATGAAGGGGAAGAGCATTTATGGTAGGAGGCTTGCCAGTTGCTCAAGAAAGCTTTAAACTAGATATGCTGGGGGACGGGGGCATCATTCCATCCCAACACACCCAGTCAGTTGCCAGCACCTATAATAAATGCTCGGAGCCAACGTAGAGATATTTCTGCCAGCCGCTCCAGCCAATGAGCTGGCTTCATTTGGAGCTCGGCTCAGATGCTTCTATACAAACACCCGTAGTATGGGGAACAAACAAGAGGAATTAGAGATGTGTGCATTTCTATGGGGATATGATATCGCTGGCATCACAGAAACATGATGGGATGGCTCCTATGACTGGAGTGTTGGAATGGAGGGTTACAGGCTCTTTAGAAAAGACAGGCCTGGCAGGCGGGGAGGGGGAGTTGCTGTTTATGTTAGGGATAGGTTGGAGAGTATGGAACTCTGGCTGGGAAAAACTGAACAGTCAACAGAGAGTTTGCAGGTCAGGGTTAAAGGGAGAACAGCGATGGGAGACATTATTGTGGGGATCTGTTACAGATTGCCCCATCAAGAGGACTCTCTGGATGAAGCACTGGATGAAGACAGATAGGAACAGCTTAATGCTTGCTGGCCCTTGTCCTCACGGGGGACTTCAACCACCCTGATATCTGCTGGAGGGACAGTACAGCCCAGCACAAGCAATCCAAGAGGTTGTTCGATTGTGTGGAAGACAACTTCCTTCTGCAAGTAATAGAGGAGCCGACAAGGAGAGGTGCCATGATTGACCTCATGCTCACCAACAGGGAAGGGCTTGCTGGAAATGTGATGCTCCAGGGCAGCCTTCGTTGTAGCAATCATGAGACGGTCGAGCTTGAGATCCTCGAGAAGAGCGTGTAGCAAGCTAAATGACCTGGACTGCAAGAGAGCAGACTTTGGCGTCTTCAGGAACCTGCTTAGTAAGGTTCCATGGGATATAGCCCTAGAGGGCAGGGGGGCCCAAGACCGTCGGTTGATATTCAAGGATCACCTGCTACAAACTCAGGACTGCTGTGCCCTGATTAGAAGGAAGAGAAGTAGAAGGGCCAGGAGACCTCCTTGGATGATTAAGGAGCTGCTGAGGAAACTTCAAAGGAAAAAAAGAGGCTTATGAAAGGTGCAAGCAAAGACAGGCGGCCTGAGAAGAATACAGGGATGTTGTCCAGGAAGCTAAGGACCAGGTTAGGAAAGCTAAGGCCCAGTTAGAATTAAACTTGGAAAGGGATGTGAAAGATAACGGGAAGGGATTCTGTAGTGGCATTGCAAATAAAACACAGCCTAGGGACAACATGGGCCCTCTTCGGAAGCTATCGTGAGAAGTGGCTACCCTGGATTTGGAGAAGGCTGAGGTTCTTCATGACTTCTTTGCCTCAGTCTTCACTGGCAAAGGATCTGACCACACCACCCAAGTCTCGGAAGGCAGATGCAGGGACTGTGAGAATGAAGACCTTAGGCCCCACTGCAGGAGACGATCTGGTTCGAGACCACCTTGAGAACCTGAACGTACACAAGTCCATGGGACCTGATGAAATCCTTTGGTGGGTCCTGAAGGAGCTGGTAAATGAAGTTGCTAAGCCACTGTCCATCATATTTGAAAAATCATGGCAATGAGGTGAGGTTCCTGATGACTGGAAAAAAGGAAATATAACCCCCATTTTCAAGAAGGGCAAAATGGATGACCCGGGGAACTACAGAGCAGTCAGTCTCACCTCTGTGCCTGGCAAAATTTTGGAGCAGATTCTCCTGGAAGGCATGCTAGGGCACATGAAAAACAACAAGGTGCTTGGTGAAAGCCAGCATGGCTTCACTAAGGGGAAATCCTGCCTGACCAATTTGGTGGCCTTCTATGATGGGGCTACAGAAATGATGGACAGGGGTGGAGCAGTTGACGTCATCTACCTGGACTTGTGCAAAGCATTCGACACTGTCCCACGTGACATCCTTGTCTCTAAATTGGCGTGTCATCAATTTGATAGGTGGACCACTCAGTGGATAAAAAACTGGCTGGATGGTCGCACTCAAAGAGTTGTGGTCAACGGTTCAATGTCCAGCTGGAGACCAGTAACGAGTGGTGT
>JAOSLQ010001828.1:18553-34882 GCA_025629905.1 Lorius lory | reverse complement strand
TTTAGTGTGAGGTGTCTCTGCCCATGGCAGGCAGGTTGGAACTAGATGATCTTAAGGTCCTTTCCAACCCTAACTATTCTATAATTCTGTGATTCTAAGCTCACATAAGAAATAGTTCATTTGTTTTCTGGAGTAGAAGAGACAATGGAAATTTAACAGTAGTTAATGTAACGATATCCCACACTGAGTATCTTTTACTCTCATTAACAGAATATGAACATTTGAAAGCAAGGTAACATTACTGGAGTTATAGTATATCATCCTATATCTGCATGTATTGTGAAAGTGAGATTTATTAAATCCTATTAAATGAGGACATTTTGGAAAATCTTTGTCTTGCTTCTATCAGTTCAAAGTTTTACAATGCTTAAAATGTTCTGACCCCATGTTTTTTAGCAAAAAAAAGGGGGGAAAAAAAAAGAAAAAAATACACCAGAAGGCAGAGCTCCCTCTTCCCTGTATGTGAATGTCTTAATCATGAAGAGTGTCTCTTTTTTGTCTCAGTTAAGTTTTGATTATTTCCTACATTACAGTTTGGATTATTAGTTTGAGGAAGAAAATTTTAGAGCGTCTACACCTTTCCATACTAGAACCTGGTGGCTATGGTGCTTTTTTAAAAGATAGGCATGTGGTTTTGAACTTCCTTAGGTTAGGATGGGGCTCTGAAGTCACTGATGTATTATAAATTCTTGCTGTAACATAAACAGGAGATACAGGTATGTAAGAGCAGGTCATTCTCAGTCTTGATATTTCCATGCTTTTTAAATGGGACGTAAGGGGTAGTCTTCCTAAGATAAACATGACATCTAGCTCTAGGAGGATGTCTAGGAAGAAAAGACACCTACAACAGCGAATGAGTATTATTTCTGTTCTTAGAACTAGATGACAGTCCTGAGGAGGGCACAAAGACCTCAAAGAGGGCTGGAGCATATCTGCTGTGAAGACAGGATGAGAAAGTTGGGCTTGCTCAGACTGAAGAAGGGAAGGCTCTGGGGAGACCTTATTGTGTCCTTTCAATACCTTATGGGGGCTACAGGAGATTTGGAGAGTGACTTTTTACAAGGGTGTGCAGTAACAGAACTGGGGAAATGGTTTTAAAATGAAAGAAGGTAGATTTAGATCAGGTAAAAAGAAGAGATTCTTCAATGTGGTGAGCTACTGGAAGAGACTGCCCAGAGACATTGTGGATGCCCCTTCCCTGGAACAGTTCAATGCCAGGTTGACTGGGGCTTTGAGCATCCTGGTCTAGTGGAAGGGGTTCCTGTCCATGGCAGGCAGTTGGAACTAGATGATCTTTAATGTCCCTTCCAACCCATTCTATGATTCTATGATTCTCTGTTCAGCCTTTCTTACTCAGTGCATCCACCACTCAGTGTTCTAGCTGGTGTGAGTTTTCTTAGATACTTCAATCTTTTCTCTTATTGACAGAGAAATTTGAACTAAACTCTTAGGTGCTAGGTTCAGTCTGGGATCCAGGGACAATAAAATTGAATATCATAAGTACCAAGTCCATTCTGCTCTGCCAATATCAGTAAATTAAACAGTGTCAGAAAATTTTCCTGGGCACTGAAACAATATTTTTAAAAATTTTTATTTATTTATTTATTTATTTATTTATTTATTTATTTATTTATTTATTTATAATGTGTGTGTATGTTCAAAGTATTAAAACAATGCCTGTCATTATTTCAGCCTGGAAAAGCTAACTCTCTCTCCAAACATTTCTGGTTGTGTCTCAAGATTTGTCATATAGCAGAGAATGTTCTCAACAGCTAGCTTGGCAGCATAGATGGCAGCCTTTCCATGCCACATGGCACCAGCACTGGGTAACAATCCTGAGCATGGTCAGTTTAACATTATAGACATGGAGGTAGTGATTTGAGCTCTAGCCATTTATACAGTTTAACACAATGGATGAATGGGAGAAATGAGGAGAGCAATATTAATGCAATGGCTAAAAGCAAAATACTGCAGCTGGTGTGGATGAAACTGGTTCTTCCTTGTGCTTTTTGTGCCATAACAGTGTTCTTTTTGCTTGCAAAAAAGAAATGAGAACTTTCTCCAGCACACACAGATGCTGTCACCTTTTCTTGATGTATTCCACCTTAATGAATCATTCTGTTAATAAGCAACAGATAACTAGTGTTGAAGCAAATGTTGTTCCACATCAAAATGTATAAAATAGCCATCAATGCAGATAGAATAAATCACCCTGACAGTCACCTGAACTTCATGGGGTCAGTGCATGAAAGCACTATATATCCACCAATGACTACTAGGATGACCAATGACACCCATACACTGAGAAATTTAAAGAAATTTTTGACCTGCATTGGATTTACTATCTCAAAACCATAAGAAATAAAAGTAAAATAAGTAATTTTGTAATATTTCAGTTAGCAACTTAAAATGGGAAATTCTAAGGTAGTTTAAGTCCCTCTATTGTACAAAATGTTCAAGTCTACAATAATCTGATTGCTATAGGAAAAATATAATGAAAGTATGAACAGCTTAACCCACCTCCTATGAATTTTAATTATAATGGACATAGTCATGTCTGTACTTCTACATTTGCAGGTTTTAGTATCATTACTGGAATCAGTCCTCCTCCAAACGCAATTAGTAATAGGCAGTTTGTAGTGAATGTAACATTTATGAGGTGCACTTGTGTTCTAACGAATATTTTAAGGCAGTAGTGTCTGTTATTATAAAGATGTAATATGAATGAATTTCGTCTTTAATTCTAATCAAACCCCTTCAGCCTCTGCTGTGTTATCATGCAAAATCCTTCCAGGTGATATTTCACATTTGAACTCAGTCCAAAAACATTAAAAAGGCAATCACAATCAGTGCAAATGTTTCTGAGAGTTTTGGGTGCACAGAAGAAATTGAAAGGTTTTCTCCAACAAATATTTCCAACAACATTAACAAACTATTATCAAAATGCTATGACATTTTCCTCTACTCATTCGCCTAATGAGGAACAGCTATAAGTGTGGATATATTTTGAACCCCAAGATGTTCCCAAGGAAACATAGGAAAGAATCAGACCAGTTTCTTCTCACAGATGAGCAATCGTGCAGTATCACTGCACTTTGCTATCTTGTTTTGCCAACAGTTAAACTCTGATTTTTACTTTATCAATAAACAATGCCTGGACTACTTGCCCAGGGAATTTTGCAGGACTGTTTCAAATGGTGAATCATACAGAAGCAACTGTGGAAAGAAATAATTGAGAAATAATTGAGCTTCAAATTATTTGTATAGAACAAAGCTACATGCTTTAGAAGTTAACAACTTTTATTTCAATAAGTTTCACATAACTTACTCTAATAAAAGGCAATGTAGCTACATAAATTCTACAGGGGAAGGATAGCCATAGAGGCTTCTTAACTAATAGTTTTGGAACTGGTATTAATTTGTAGCTGTCATCCTATATTCCCACTGAATCAAATGCATTCGTGCTTGCTGTATTAAAAAAAAAAATAATTCTGTTGAATAGGTCCTTTACTTGTTGAGGTGTGTAAAATCCTATCCATTAACATGGCCAAGCAATATACACTTATTTCCACTTTGCTACATTTTCTTATATATAATGTATTAAACTGCCTCTTGTTGAGGCAAGGTTCTTTTACATGAGGCACAGAAAGATGCAGAATCTGTCTGCTTGAATCTTTTTAAACAGTTACATGTACAAAATTCGTTGGAAAGGGAAAAAATATTTTAGAAGACAGCCATATCTGCTGAAGCATTTGTCTGAATAACCATGACTATACTTGGAAAGTTCAGCCTTTCTGTAGATTGTGATTTCATCATAATTTCTCATTCATTTAACATCGCATCTTTCAGACATATTCAAGACTAATGGATGGAGAAATCATTAAGCTGCTGAGGAACAGGGCAAGTAACTAAATATTACTGAGAATAGATATAGGAAGGTTAAAGAAGCAAACTGGAGAAAAATTGCAACAGGAATAATAAACAATAATAATGACCTAACTGTAATTCTCTCACAGGCCAGTGACACAGACCAACAGCTGGTAGGAATTGCCATGGCATCCTTTCTGGTAGTCTAAAAAGACAATGTCAGAACCATTCTTGCTGATCTTTCTCTAACAGTAGTATAAAGTTACCCAAGAGAGTTATTGCATAACAAGTTCAATAAACATAGTATGAAATTCTGAAATATTCTGCCAGAAAAGGCACTAGAGAATGGGATGCACTGAATAAAATTTAATTTAATTTCCGCCTGCACAGAAATTTCTCTGACTATTGCATTGTGTATAAGCT
This sequence comes from Lorius lory, assembly GCA_025629905.1. NCBI lineage: Eukaryota > Metazoa > Chordata > Aves > Psittaciformes > Psittaculidae > Lorius > Lorius lory. Next base: position 30,592 of record JAOSLQ010001828.1, on the reverse strand, counting down.
GTGAAAATTGAAATGAGCGACCTGCAGGTATTTTAAATTTCACTCCAGATTTTGTGTTGTTTTTCATGCTGCATGACATTACTTTTTCTTTGAAAATAATGTATTCACAGAAATTTGCCTAGGGTAGAGTGTGTACATTACACAATATTATAATCTGACAACACGGAAATTACATCTTACATTTTATTTCTTGCTTCCTCTTTCTCCTATTTACAAAACTGAAATCACATTCAATGTTAAATCCTCTGACATCATTATGATACTAAGTGCTAGAAAAAATATGAACAACAAGGCAGTGATTAGGTGAGATTCTATTAAGTGAAATACCTTCAAATTCTGCCTCAGTTCCAAAACTTCAAGAAAATTGCATTTTGCAGTGCATCCACTTTTTGAATTACAAAGCATGTCATAATTCACCCCTGTATTCAGTCTTTCAGGCTAGGGCATAAGGTTTTGCATAATTAACCCTACTTTAGGGTGCAAAGCACTCAAAACTTGGAAACCTAAATTTTGTGATTACTGTTGGGTTTTTGTTTTTTTTTTTGTTTGTTTGTTTGTTTGTTTTTGTAAGGGATACTAATAAACAACATGAAGTAGGAAAATAATGATAAAATGAGCTTTACCTTTCCCTATTTTTCCATTTTGCAAAAAATAATGAAGCAACCATGCTAAAACCAGAAGGAAAATTTAATCTCTCTATAATTGGTACCATATGTATACATAAAGGCTGGTAACACCTGAACTTTTTAAGTTAAACTTTACTTTTAAGGGTCATTATGTGGTACTTTGAGAAATAAGCAGCAATGAAAGAATAATACGTGTATATGCAAACACTGCAGACAAATACAGCCAAATTGCAACATTAAAGGTTACACCATCAAGATCTACCCTCTGAAGCAATAAAGACTTCAGCTTAAAGTAGGTTATATAATTTGTAACTTCTGCTTGTGCAATTGTGAGTGACTGCAATGCATAAAAAAAGATTGGAAATCCAGCAACAAGGCCTGGGGGAGAACATAGTAATAATACATCTCCTCATACTTATAAGTTCACTTAATTCTGTTCATCTGTAGAGCTTTGATTTATTCTGTATGGGAGATCAACAGCAACCTGACATTTTTCCTGAACAAAGCCACAGTCTAATCTCATAACCTTCCCAAGTATTGCACTTTGGCTGGATTTAGTCCTACTAAAATGGAGATACACCTCTGATTTCCCACTTTAACCTACAAAGCATTTTTGCTTTTAATCTTAATATCATAAAGTAGATGGAAAATATCAGTTTCATCTTGATAACCCAACTACTCATTTTGTGTCACAGCCTCCATATTATTTAAACCTATCAGTTTCAACTTTTTTCTTAGTGTAAGTATAGATCAGGATCTTACACCATATTAGTCAAGCTTTGACTTACTCTTTGTAGTCCTTTGCTAGAGAAAATTATTCCAAATGTGACTTAGGATCTCCTTTTAAACCATGCACACATCAATGAACTATACAATCCAGTCTGATACCCAGCTAATCAAGATTAATGGATTCATTTATCAGATGGTTACAATGTTATTAAAATGCAAATGGTTGGTTTCTATTAATTGTTTAATATCACATACAATTAATCTAGGGACTTAAACACTTTCTTGCAGCTTTGGTACAGTTCACCTGAAAAGCTTGGGGAACAGAACCAAAATCTGGGTTTTTTTTCCCCCCAGATAGATGAATAGTAGCACTAAAAAGGTAGCAATTGTGAGCTGGAAATTAGTTGGAAAACTGTGGGGCTTAGAACCACCAGACTGCACAAGAGATGGGAAGAAAAATTATTAGATAGAATTTCTAAGATGAAAGTGCTTTTAGAAATGGAAGGAAAAAAAATCTAAACAAGTTCCCAAGAAATTTCTAGCTAATACCAGCTTGGTATAAAATGTTGATTCCGAACTTGCAAAAAAAAACCCACAACAACCCCAAACACAAACAAACAAACAAACAACAACAACAACAACAAAAACAAACCCAAAAAATATGTTAATCTTTTGCCTGAACCTTTTGTAGTCAGGCAAAGACTTCAGAAGACTAAGTCCCAGATAAATCAGCTAGATTGCTGCAATCTACCAGGTTGCCTAAGGGCACTGACTCAGAAAGAGGGAAAGTGGTTTTAGAAAGCTCATCTGGACAGCTATGGTTCCTGCCCCTCCAGTGACTGCTGAATTGCTACAGTTTACAGTCAAAAAAAATGTGGTCTGCTCCTTTGGGCTCTGATAACCCAAACAATGCCATTTTGCTTTTTGTTCTGGACTATAAAATTGTGATGTCTTAGCAAATGAGCTGTGCCCATAACAGAGGTGAGAGCCTCTGAAGGTAGAATATGGCAATCAGTTAACAAACATTATCGCTACTGTAAGAAAAAACATTCCTGTATATATAAATCATAGACTTGAAGTAGGCAGCTATGTCGCAATTTGTTCCTGAAGTATAAAAAGGTTCTAGAAAATTTCTTTGCACCTTTTAAACATGGAGAAAGATGAGGTGATTTCACTACCTTCGGATAGTTTTGGATTATTGCAGAAGCATGGTTAGGACATGGCAGCTGAAGCTGGTAACTCTGTGTTTGGTTTCTAAAGCTACTTTAGCCTAACTGCTGAATCTAGCATGCATCCAAAGTAAATCTAACATAGTTCCTAGAAGTTCCCAGAATTGTAGATTAGGTGTTCAGGTTTCCCAGAGGATAACAGACAGAGATAGGCACCTGTGAAAGGCTGTCACAACAGACAACACATTTTGAACACTCCTACAGTCAGCTAGATGTAATATACCAAGTGGGAAGCCAGATGGAATTTGTTAATAGGGAATATACTGAAGGACTTTATGTTGAATAATCTTGGTTTTTTTTCTTTTTCCTTTTTTTTTTTCACCCACAGGCAAAGAGACCTAAATTCTAGTCCCCGATCAAATGTGTATGTAATGAAGATGACATAATGATCAGTGTGGACTCATAACCTTGGATTTACCCTGCTGTAAATAAGAAGCTATGAAGTTCTGCTCTATCCCACAGCTTTGTTGTGGTCTTTTTCCAGAATCAGCCTTCAGTTCTTTTTGGCACTGTAAAGCGGCTTTCACTGGAAAGGCGATATGTATCCTACCTGTAAAGAACCAACAGATTTCTAGACAAGGCACACCTGAATACTATGCACCTAAATTTCTTTATACAAAAAGAAAAGAAAATAAACGAGGTACTTTCTCTTACTCTTCTAAAAGAAAGCAGCAACCACCATTTTCAGACTGTTTTTAGGGCTGCGTTCATTTATCCACAGGGAATTAGCAAGAAAAATGCCTATCTTCCAGGCCTTGGTAAGCCTCAGATTCAAGCTCAGTGTAAAGGTGTTTGAAAATTTTGAGATAGAACCACTCATTTTACCTAAAGCTTATATTAAGAACCTAAATTGTTTTTTAACCTGTCTCTTTCTCTTAATGCCATTTTGCTTGAATAAAAGGAAAACATCCATGCTGTGCTAGATCAGAAATCCACCACTGACAGAATAGAACAAATGGAATGATAAATGGAGCAAGCCAGATAGCAGGGTTTTTTTTACACCAGTTCTCCTGGTTTACACCAATTAGCTTCCAGCAATCAGAAATTTATGAACGCCTGAGCCAAAAGCAACAGTGGTATTGAAGGGAATTAGGAATGAGTATTCCTTTTTCACCTAAAATTGTATCTGCCAGGTAGAGGGAGTAATGCTTCTGTCATTTAAAAAATATTTACCATTATCTTTGCTGTATTCGATGTGAAAAGGCCACAGATTTTTTTTTAAATGCAATATGCATAAAATGTTTACATATGAATATTCCAGTTTACAACCTTTTCAGCACATATTTTAATTTCACACAGTGTCTTAGAAGATGGGAGAATCACAGAGTTATAGGATAATTTAGGTTGGAAGGGACCTCTGAAAGTTATCTAGTCCAACTTCTCACTAAAAGTAGCAAAGAAAATAGGTGAACAATGCATAAATTATTGTATCTCCAAGAAAACATAAGTTATTACATTTATAAAATTATAAATACTATTTTACTGAATGCCAAAATTCTGAAGGCACAAGTAGAGCCCCTTCACTAAAATTGATAGTAGAAAACGTAAGATCTTGCAAATTTACTGAATACAATGTATAATATTACCATCATATGTACCCTTTCTAACATAGAATGAGGCAAGAATATTTGCTCTTTTCTATGAATGTGTATCAACTTAGTGTAAAACAGATCTACACTGCACTATTACTGCTTCTTGGAAGACTGCAGCCGATGAGGAGTTGTAATCTTTTTTAATTTGAAATTTCCTTGAATCAAATTCCAAATCTGCATGTTGTAGTTTATCTACAAACAACATGAATTTACATCACCATATTTAGGAGAATATACTAAAGAAATACCTAAATATGTGAAAGCACTAGTAATCAAAGGTAATGTCAAATGTAAGGTTTAAAGATGAGAGGGACAAAACATAAATGATCTTCTGTGGAGGTGATGAAGGTTGAAATTCTTTTGTTTGTAGATGAACTACAACCTTCAGATTTGGAATTTGATTCAATGAATTTCATATTTTTTTTAATTTTGTTTTTATTTTCCTATCTTAGCTTTGAGTATATTTTTTGTTTAGTTTTTATTCCACAGAGGAGCATGTGCATTAAAAATGTTTTACTCCTTTGTGTGCATTTCACTTCTCAAAACTGCAGGCAACTGAATGAAGCAGCTTCTCTTACCTGTTTAATTATCCATGTCTTGTTTTTCTCTGCATCATGGAGTCTTATCAACAAAAGCCAATTATGAATCCCACGTTTGACTGTCAGGTGAATATTAAGAATTATGAACAAGTGCTGCCAGATGACTGTCTTTTTGTGACTTGCTAATTTTCTTTCTATGCTTTAAGCACCTTTCCCCCTGCCTTCAGATGGTGATATTTGTAAAGGTTAAATTCTTATGTGAATATCAATGCAGTGTAAAAGAAGCCATAAAATTAATTTATTGTTTCAACTGATGTGATTTCAACATTAAAATGACAAAGAAATTTACAATGGAAATATATTTAGTATAATCTGTGAATTAATTTAAACAAAAAATGGCTGGTTTGTTATAGCTTTTGCTAAGAATTTCTATTTGAAAACTTCATAAAAGCAAAGCTGTATAAATCCAGATTTAAGATATCCACACCCCAAAATATAAAGAATACATTTACAGTGTGTTCCTTCCTACTTTATAGCTGTTAAACTAATGATGTGAAATGGCAATATGCCAACACAATCCACCACCTGTGTTAAATTATTTCTAAATGGCGACTCGAAGTATAGACACTGCTTCAACTCTCTACAATACAGTTCAAAATTATCCTTAAACTCCAACCCATCCACTGCACAAGACATGCACATACTCTGAAGGGACTGGCACTTCCAGTAAATCTTTATGTATGGTGTTGAAGAGCAGTGAATAACAGCTAGGTCACTCCTATCTAGCCCAACGCCCAGTCCTTGACATTTCCTTAATTTAAATCATTGTGTCTACAGCAGAGTCTAGTATCTCTTATTAACTGAATAAAAGTAGTATTACTTTCTTGTCACAATCTTGTGCTGCTTTGTCAATTTTCCAACACTTTTGTTTTCACATTTCTTTGATCTACCTCCTTCTTCACATGACATTAAAAAGAAAGAGAGACAAAGTGTCTCAAAGATCAAAGAAAAAGGTTAACACAGCAAACCGGAAGGGGTGAAGAATACTTTCTCTGAAGACTTCACCACTAAGCTTTGTAAACTGAATATGTGTGATACAGGAAGTTCAGTAAGTCAGAGGACTGTCTCAGAAATAAAAGCTATGGGGTTCATGTCATTGAGGTTCATAATTTCATATATTGATCTGAGCCCCTGAAAGAAATAACCAAATGTACATAGAATTCTGACTTGAGCTGTCATATCTGCATATTTCCCATTAATAAGATTGAATGTCTTAATAAACAATATAGAAAGGTAAATATGCCCACAACACAAATTGCAGAAGTACTTAAGGTAGTAGCAATGCCACCAAACTAATCAATGGCATCTTGAGCCTAGTACTGCAGCACAGTGACAGTTGCCATGTCTTGGGCCTGGCTGACAGCTGCAGCAGCATATTTGCTAACCCTATAGCAGTGATAGGTCAACTAGTTACAAGAGGAGAATTGCTCCTACAGCATAAACCCATCAGTTTCTGGGACAGTTGCAAAGGTGTGGAGAGCCTTTGAGAGGCTACAGCCTGGTCGGTGTCAAGTGTCTCAAGGATATCCGTGTCCCCACTGGGAGTCAGGCACTCTATACCCAGCACCATGACCAGCCACATCAGACAGTGGAGGGAGGCTCCAGAGTATCAGGGGAAAACCCAGGACATAGCATGAGGAGAGGGTTAGAAAGATCTCTGCATACTAAGTATCCTGGCCCCAAACAAATGTCATGTCTTGGGCCAGCCACCCTGACCTTCCTCTTGGCTCATGCAATCTCCCTCGGGGAACATGGAAGTCGTGTGATTTGCAAAACTGCGTATATCACTCCTTGAAGTGCTTTGGTGTCTGTCTCCATTAAGTTTACACAATGCTCTTGAATGGTGACAAACCTTTGATCAATAAAGGTATAATCCAACTAAATCAGACTTCACCACCATAGCAAACTAATCATTAACACTGAGTTCGAAACACAGAGGCAACACAGTTCGAAACACACTTTGCTGGTTTAGAAAAGTTGGAAGGAAGAAGGTAAGGAAGCAATGCACAGCCAGTTCTTGAGCAGCATCTGGTTCCCCAGTTTGTATGCTGGGCATGATGTGCTGTGGCACGGAATAGCCCTTTGGCTAGTTTGAGACTGAAAAGTCCTTGGTCAAAGTAGGTACTACTGAGAAACAACTAAAACATCGGTGTGTTATTAGTGTTTTTCTCAGACTAAAGCCAAAACACAGCACTGCACCAGCTACTAGGAAGAAAATTAACTCTATCCCAGCTGAAACCAGGCAAAGGTTCAAACAGAAACCCAGGGAAGGGGTGTGGGGAGAGAGATTTGTAGCTTCTACTGACAGGATGACCAGACTATTTCCTTCAGATGAGTCTTAAACTTAGGAAGCTGAATTCATGATGCATACACACTGACTTGGATATTAATTTTTACAGCTATTTACAAGATAAAGAAAGAAGTTCCCTATATAATGAGGTAACTGTTTTCCTTTACCTGTCTAGAAAAAAAAAGGGTTGACTAACATCTCAGCCCTCAGACAGATACTAAATAATTAATAATCTGGAATAAGAAGAACTGGATTCATATTTTTAACAGTGTTATCAGAGGAAAAGAAATGGGAAAAAATATTTAATTAAGAAAAAATATTCTATCTTCCTAATTTCATTATTAAATTAATAAAGAAAAATTAATAGGTATCTCGGAGATGAAGATTCTAGAGGAAGAGGTCTTTATGAAATTGCATATCATTAAAATGAAACTGACTAGTGTCTCATAGTGATTATATTTTTATTGGTTTACTTCAGCCCTGTATGCTTGTTTCAACTGTGGTTGGAAAAGTTTGATTCTCAGACTTATCTGGAGTTGTGCTCTTTGAGTGTATGTCATCAGGGAAAATAACTGGAGAATGTCTTTCAATAGACAATGAAAATTTTTACTGGTGTTACCTTATATTTTTTGGCATCCTATCTTACCTTAGGAAATGAGCTATTGACTAAAACACATATAAAATTTACTGTTGTACTCTGTCTTTCAGAAAATACAGCTATTTCAATGCCACTCATAACATTTTGGTCAAGCTTGTCTTCCTCATGTTTTCTCTGATCCTTAGCTTCCTTCTCTACGTCATGAATCAGCTGATTGTCTGGTTTTTTGTTTGTTTGGTTTTGGTTCTGTTATTTTTTTGTTTTGTTTTGTTTTTTGTTCGTTTTTTTTTTCTTTCCAGAGAGTACCATATTCATAAAAATGTAGTAATTTATTCTTTTATGTATTTTGTTATACCACAAGTATCAGATAAAGATAAAAAGAAATACAATTGCAACAAGGAATTTAAAAGCAAAAAGAGATTTGATTGAGACAATACATTGACATGGGAATTAATTTTAGTTTGAGAAAAGACAGTTCAAGCCTAGTCAGAAAAAGGCACTTTCAGGATATAGAATGCTTTAGTTCAATTATTATGTTATTTTAAAAATAAATAAATAAATAAATAAATACAGTACTTCAAAGCCCAGATCATATTTAAATATGTTTGGAAGTTTTTTACTCTTCTTTGTAACCGATTTTAAATTGATTTCCTCTGTGTTAACTTATAGTGATAATGATAAGAAAGACACAAATCTACAGCTCAGACTTCCTTAATTTTTCCTCCTTAATGCTACAGCAGTCAGTTTTTTAATAGTTTTGACAGGAAAAGCCCCAGGAATGAATTTGGTTCAGCTAGTCCCATTTCTCATCTCTACTTTTATGGCTAAGGGCCACACAGTACACTGTATGGAACGTACCAATGCAAAACAGGTGAATAGGTGTGAATAGAAATATGGATGCACACAGAAAAACCTGTGTGAATTGTTAAATTTTACATCTACATGTGTATAAGGTGAATACTTACTGCTTGCCACAGATGTAGTTATGGTAGCTGGATTTTGACAGAGTAGCAAGACTGAGATTCAGTTAATGTGAAGTTAGCTTTCACAGGGGACATCAGGATGGAGGAGTCCTGAGTATACTTACTTGTAATCAGGTAGCCTATCATCTGCGTTTACAAATTACAGTCGACAGTGTAAAACAGATTAGGTAAACAACGCTTAGATCTGCTTATGTCAAGATTGGAACTTCTGAACATTTCTGCCTATGTTCAAAAGTAATTCCCCTGTTTGTCTCTAGCCTCCTATCTCTGCTAAATGAATCCATGAGTCAGAGGTTGGAAACATATGGACACATACTGCCATTTTACTAATGGCAAATGAAAGCTAAACAGATAATTGAGCTATGTATCTGGCTTCAGCTCCTCTGAACTTCTCTTTAAGTTCGTCTTCTTCTAAATATACTGCTAACCACAGTACATTTCCTGTTGGACAAAACCACCATCTAAGATTTACTCAAGCAGTATTTACCCGATAATACAATTTAGTAGAAAAGTGTGCTTTATGAGAGGTTCAAAACATTGTTTAGTTAGTTGCTAATGAATGGAAGGCTGCATGGTTAAAATAAGATTGTGGTGGTTTGTGGCTACCACAAGAAGTTTTAATTTTGTCTTTTAGTGTTGGGGTATCTGTTCAACAGACTGAATGATTTTTAAAGAACTCTTAGGTTAGAGAATCAGAAGTCCAGTCAGATAAAGATGCAATTTCTCCTTAAATGTTAATGACTTTTTCAGACTGAGTTTGTGGGGTTGGGAAGTATTCTGTGAATTACTCTTCTGAATTAATTCAAAGGTAACCCATTACCCTTAAGCTGATTTAATTTTAAACCGAACTCTAGACTGTTGCCATCATGAAATGCCTGCAAAATTACAAATCTATTTATTGATATGGTACCATAGTACTGTTTCATCTCTAATATATGCTGATAAAATTTTACACAATGAATACCAATAGTTCAGCACCAAGAAAAGAAAATTTTTGTAAGGGAGAAAAAAATCAGTTGCATATAGTGGTACCTACTTAATAAAGCCTACAGCTCTTGACTTACATCCAGTCAAATAGGGATTAAAAAGCACCTGAACAAAAAAAAAAAAAAAAGAGAGCAACTCCAGATTGAAACAGACAATGGACAAACTGCAATGTTTTCACTTTATTTTAGGAACTGTGGATGCAGCTTTGATGGAGAAAGGTAGTTTAGAAATACATAATTTGAATATCTCTGGCATGCTGAACTTTAAAATCTTAGCTAAGTAATATAAAGGATTGCTAGGATATATGTAATCCTTTAACCATAAACCACTGACCAAGACTGAGACTAGAAGTAGATCCAGGTGCACCTAGACTAATGTTTGGGAAGAAGTTCAGAAGCCAAAGGAGTCCTGTCTGAACGTCATGACTCAATGGAAAGGTCTCCCTGACAGTTTTGTCTAACCTTGTCTCCTATGCAGTAAACAGTCAAGTGTACCTTGCTATTGAATCTTGTTAAACCACTGTCACATTTACCATTTATCTTTGTTAATTCACTGCTTCATATAAATAAAGTCCATTGTTGCTTCTCTCTTACAAGTGAAGTGCATGAATCCATCCATGACAAGGGCGTATAAGAGGAAGGGATATTAGCAGAAGCCAGAAAGACTTCTGCAGGTATAGGAAGAATTGGCAGATGGAAGGAAACAAAAATCTTGGTACTTAACTCTAAAGAAGAATCAGAGATTACAGCAAATGTTTGAGTGTTCATATACCACAACTGGTAGGATATACTGTTGCTGCCACTACTTCCACCAATAACTAGGAGCAGTACAGGATTATAAAACAGAGGAGTACATGCAGACATCACTTTAGTATCTATCTAACAGGTTGTGCTGTTACACACATCTCTCAGTGTGCTAGGTGTTGCAAAATAGAAGGGCAGAACCAAAGAGCTAATTTCATAATATAAAAGAACAAATACATAGAGCACAAATCAAGAAACAGAAATAGAAATAAACCACAAAGAAATAAGCAAGGCTCAGGAGTATTTACTTGTAAGCCTAAAGTTATCTTAAGATAAAAGAAAAGGTCTTTGATTTTGAAGAACAACTACAGAGAAAAAAAGGGCAGGATTAAAATGTAGTAGGAAGCAAATATAAACCTTTGACTGGTATTCCATCTTTTCATAGGAGCAGAAGAATAAATAACAATATCTGCTAATAATACTTCTAAGAGCTGAGAGGTAATGGACTGTCATTACTAGGATTATACATAAAAAAAAGGAGATAATTGGATGAGCTCTGTCATAAAATTTAGACAGGAAAATGAAGATAAACAACAGCTCAAAGAATCAGATTATTGAGAAATTGAATCAAGTGGCACAGCTGCTACATATTTAATTGTAAATATTTTCATTATAGTTGTGTTTGTGCAGGGTTTTTTTGTCATTATATGTAAGCAAGCAGAAACAACCTAATTCTCAGTTACTCACAAAAAAAGGAAAAAAAATATTTGCATAGCCTAGTTGAAAATATTTGCTTTACATAAATAAGACCTGATAGGTAAAAAAATTATCAGTTAATATAATAGAATTTATTGTACATTGATTTATAATCAAGGTAGATGTTTTGTGTTCTTTTTTGAAATTACGTTTCCTGTTAACCTAAGAGCTGCTTCATGGGACTTTTTTATGACTGCGATGTAAGGCACAGCCAATATGCAACTCAAAAGCTTTGGTTTTTTACGAGTGGTTTAAATTTTAAACATTCATGCAAATAGTGCTAACACTTATAGCACTTTTTTTTTTTTTTTGTGACTTAGCTGGGATCTGGATCTTCGTTACATACATCTGCTCTTAAATTTTCTTTCCTTGTTTTTCAATCGAAGGATATGTTTTCACCTACATTTACTTTGCATCAGTGATCTTAAGCCCATGAGGCTCCCTCATCTAACTCAAAACTAGAGGGCTAGGTATAAAGTTATGGAGGTTTGATACTCCATGCAACATAAATTTTGAAATTACGTTACGATATCATTCAGTGATTATGCATAAACAAAGAAACCTCAGAAAAAGCTGGGGACTGCTTGAAAATTGCATGTTTCCTTAAGGACTTAGTTTAGGATTGCTCAGAACAATGTGTGAACCTTTGTGGTGTGCTTTGGTGTTGCTATCATTTTAATATAGAATCATAGAATCATAGAGTAGCTAGGGTTGGAAAGGACCTTAAGATCATCTAGTTCCAAACCCCCTGCTGTGGGCAGGGACACCTCACACTAAACCATGTCACCCAAGGCTCTGTCCAAACTGGCCTCACAGCTTCACTGGGCAATCCATTCCAGTGCCTCACCACCCTAACAGTAAAGAATTTCTTCCTTATATCCAATCTAAACTTCCCCTGTTTAAGTTT
>JAOSLQ010001827.1:0-16249 GCA_025629905.1 Lorius lory | reverse complement strand
GGGGGAACAATGTCTGCTGGGCAGGGAGAAAGAAGGAAGGAAGGAACTACATGGTCATGTATTCTTATAGAAAATTAAGAGTCAGAAACAGAAAAAAAAAGATTCAGGAAAATGTTTTCACCTACAGTATGCTGTGAAATATATTATTCTTTCCTCCCTCTGAAATATTTTTGCCACTGAGAGAAGGGCTTCTGATCAAGCATTTGACACATTTCTAAATGAACACACAAATCCTTCCTCTTTTCACTAAGCATGAATGAAAGAGGTATGCACCTATTAAAAGCCCAATTTTCTTACTCAGGTTTTCTTCTGACAACTTGTGTCAAGAAAAAAAATGAAAATCTAGTCCCGTCTCCTTCTCTAAAATTCACCTGAGTACCAAACACAGCTACCTTTAATTATTAAGATTTAATAAAACTGCTTAAAAACCATCTGCAATTAAATGCAGAAGCAATTTGCATGACTGTTCAAGAATCTGGAGAAGACATGTAAGTGGTACTTACAATATCACTGTACACATACATATCACACATTACAATATCAATATATCACACATTACAAAATATTATATCAAAATATCACACATTACAATATCAATATCACTGCACTCCATTAAATTCTTGAGAAAGGACAAAACATTGCATATCCATATGCTAAATGAATTAGTATTAGGTATGACACAGAGTCTTTCCAAATTTGAGAGACCTCTGAGCACTTCCCAGGAGATCATGAACTACACCTCCTCTTTCACTGGGAAGAAGTGACATTCATAAAAAGTTTTTGATGCAAGCTGTAGGTCACAGTCTAGAAAATGATTCATATAACAAAAATTAATATAGAACAGTAATAATAATAAAGAACAGTAATAATTTAATACAGGCTTGGGTTTTTTTGCTTTATATTATTACCTGACCCAGTCCATGCACATTGACCATCACTTAGTGTTATACCGAAGCCAGCACCTAAATCTTTTTCCCATGACACTTGTAGAAAATACGTTGCTTCTGGATCAGAAACTGGATGAATTCTGTTCAAAGTCTTCTCCATTTTCCAGGTACCTGTTTAGGAAGTAAGATAACCCTTTTATAACTAATGGCTTATTTTCGAGAGGTCCTTAGCAGTTGTACATAACCAGCTTAGGAAAAAAAACTAAACAAAAAAAAAAAAACCCAAAACAAACAAAAAAAACCCCTCACAAATATAAGCAAACTTAAAATGTTATTTTACTTTCCTCCACAAATTCAGATTTTCAGAGAATGACGGTTTCCAAACAGAAAATTGGATTACAATAAGTAAGGTTTAAAAGAACAGTGACAACAAACAAATGTATTTGAATGGTCCCAAATTAGCAAACTAAGAGTCAGGAAGATGAGGAAGAGAAAATTACATATACATACACTTCCTCACTCCCATGTTTTTCATTTACAATCCACTATCACACAACATACAGCAGATGGAATATAATGGAAAAACCAATTTAATCTGGAAAACTGACATATGAAAGCATGCTACTAAGGTTCACTGCAAAGCAGAGGCTGTAGTGGATGCCAGCTACCATAGAATTTCTAATTTTAAAATAATTTATTTTAAAAACTGAATGTTGCAGAAACCAAAATTTATCATGTTACAGCAAATTTTTTTGCTCAGTATCAAAGCAACTTGGCAACCTGTATTTAAGACCTTCTAAAGAATCCTATGCATTTATACATATTCTAATCTGACAACAATGAATCCTCGGGGTACTCAAGAACTTTGAAACTGCATTTGGCTATTTGATCCACAGAATAATGGAGAAATGGAAATTAAAATTTTATAATGAATTTTACACAGGGATGCTGGTGAGTGACTATTCATTAGGGACTGTAGTGATAGGACAAGCGGCTAACAGGTTAAAACTTAAACAGGGGAGGTTTAGACTGGAGATAGGGAAGAAATTCTTTACTGTAAGGGTAGTGAGGCACTGGAATAGGTTGCCCAGGGAGGTTGTGAATGCTCCATCCCTGGCAGTGTTCAAGGCCAGGTTGGACAAAGCCTTGGGTGATATGGTTTAGTGTGAAGTGTCCCTGCCCATGACAGGGGGGTTGGAACTACATGATCTTAAGGTCCTTTCCAACCCTAAATATTCTATGATTCTATAACTGAATGAGGAAAGGCTACATGTTTGCTCACACACTAAATATAGCATGAACTGATAAAAGTAGGAAAACATAAATGGGGCATTTAAACTACATGCACTGAGCACAGTGATGCTTGGACAGGTTAGGTATTAAAAGCTCTGTCAGGTTTTCCATCTGAAGCATAGTAACAAGTGATCATGATCAAGCTCAGTTTAGGCCCTGAGAGGACTCTGTTCTTCAAGTGGTAGTAAAGGGAAGCTCCTTCTTTGCTCATGGACATTGAAAGCCAAACCTAGAGACAGATTAAATGACCGGTGGTCTTCCAAAAAAGTTGGAGTTTTAGGAAGAACAGTTTTAAGTGCAGCTGACTGCACTGTGTCTCACCTTTGCTCAGCTCTGTGCCCAACGACATTTTGAATGCCTTTCCTCGCCCAGACAAATGCACAGTATTTAAAAGCAGCAAAAATACATGCTTGTTTTTCAAGCTTAAAGCTGCATTAACAGCTGGACAACAGCTACATTGTCAATAATAAACATTCCTTATAGATATCAATAAGGTTAATGAAATATCACATTAACTACTTCTGATGGCTAATTAAACCACAACATAGATTACCCTGCACTAACAAATAACATTTCTAAAAAGTAAGAAGAATGTCACATAAAGTGCCTGCTGCAAATTTCAGGCTGAGATTTGGTGAAAATATGTTACTAGGCACTTCCAGCATTCCTGAGTACCCATTAAATTTTCATCACCAAATACTTAAAACACTATTTTTCCACATTACAGATTAAGTTCACATAAGCACCGTAACATTTCCCTCTTTAGAATATCTTCCTGACGAGTTTAGGATTCAAAAGCTATGGTAGTAGTAGTAAATAAATCATGTACATGCAGCTAAGCATCATAAATTCTCACCAACAGTAAAGAGGGACAACTTGACTACTTGCATCCATAAACCACCATCACTTATACTATTACAGATGTCATACTCCACCTTTCTATTCACAGAAAATGAACCAAAAACTAAAAGCTTGCTTAAAAGAAATACTGAAAAATTAATCTGAGTCTAAAAATGTCTTCTAATTCCATCACCAAGCAACTGGCCATTTCTGAAAATCTACAGTGTATCTGTGCACTTGAAAGCCAGAACAGTAAATTTGGGGCACTGAGGCCTGGAATAGTGCCTCTGCAATTACTGATTACAGAACTAAAGCAATTTTAAAGATTTGTAGTGCATTAACTGCCTGGACATGAGATAATAAACAGCACAAGACAGGAAGCACAAGTAATGTGTGTAGTATGTTTAAGCACACAGGCATGTATTCTCTTTTGCTTGCCAGATTCCCTTTTCCCTGTTCTAGAAAAATACAGTCTCTTATGAAATATTTCCACACAAGTCCTTCTTTGAAAGACAGTATTTTAAAAAATACTTTAATTATTCATTTTTACTTAAAGATTGTGAAAACTTGCAGACAACCCAGTCAAACAGCATACAAGATACTGATGCATATGTAGCTCAATAGGGAGGTTTTGCTTGCTGCTCAGAGAAGCTGTGGCTGCCCCATCCATGGCAGTGTTCAAGGCCAGGCTGCACAGGGCTTGAAGCAACCTGTTCTAGTGGGAGGTGTCCCTGCCTGTTGCAGGGCATTGGAACTGGATGAGCTTTAAGGTCCCTTCCAACCTAAATGAGCCTCTGATTCTATGATATACACAAATTGCAGAGTTACCGTAGCATCAAGGCTGCAATAAGTTACTGCTGACATGAGCATCTCCCAAACACTAAATGTAAATTCTAAAAGTGAAAACAATTTCAATCTGATATGTAAATAACAGTTTAAAAGGCCAATCATTCAACAGGATAATTAATTGTCATAACCATCAAACACGCAAAATTCCAGCCAACAGTCCTGCGTGTGCTTGTCCCACCACAAATATTACTGGTTTAAAAATTCACTAATTTTTAAACCAATGTCAAACCATTTCTCTGTTGTGACTATTGTCTCAATCCACTATCACTACAACTACAAATGAAACATAAAGAGTCACAGCTGCTTAAAGTACTCTGGGCCAGACAGTTGGTCAGAACAAAATAACTGCAGATGTACTGACAAAGGGGTTTGTAAAAAAACACATTGGCCTGGGACCTGAGCTTCCACAGAACTGGTCTCACAAGCCTGTAGAAGCTGCACTGGTTTTTAAGGTTTTACTAAAATACCCATCCCCACCAAGTCAGAATTTCATTATGAAAGGCAGCCAAAAACATAAAGGATGCAGGAGAACTGAAACTTTAAGTTAGCTTCCCATTCGCATCTTTGGGTGGAAAGATAACGATACAGCTAAGAACTGTATTAATCCTGAAAATGGTTAAACCAGCCACACAAATTCTGGCACTCTCACTATTTAACAGTCCAGACACTGTTGAAGCTTATTTAAAAAAAAAAAAAAAAGAAAAAAAATCATTACATAAAACCAAGCTATTCTTACAGCTATCCAACAAACTACATTACTGAAATCAGACCCTTACTACTGCAATTTAAAAAAGCAGCTCTGAGACTACTAGACTGTAGGAGTACCTTTGAGTGCCATTCAATAGTCTCAAACACTATTTTGGTAGCTCTTCCATTCACTGCCTCAACAAAATCCAAGCAATCAAACCTCCTCCCTTAATTACGATAAAGAAAAGCTGCAGAGAAACTTATTGATTAGGGCCATAAGAAAGACAGTGTTTTTCTCCTGAAGGGCACAAGAGGTCACAACACATACCAGCACCTCACTGTGCTAGAGCCAAGGATGCCAGACAAAGCGTGCAGGTGGGAACAGTCGAGTCCCACCCCAAATTTGTATATCAGAGACTTTATTGAGGCCTTCGAACAGTTGGGGATTGAGCTGTTTATCTTTAGCACTTTGTCTCTTTGGTCTTTGGCATCTATGATCTGTATTAGGCAATGTTTCTTTCTAAGGAGGAATCAGCTGTTGGCTGGCGTGCAATTGACTGGAGTCTGCTCTCTGAACAAACAGTGTACACAGTTGCTTCTGAATAAACAAGACACTTTTAAAACTAGTTTACAAAGAATTTTATATGTTGTTTTGGATAGCACTAGGCACAGACCAAAAGACAAACCTTTTAGGCTGTTCCAACACTGCATCATTGATAACAATTTGAACTTCAGTGCTTTGGTTTTTTTTCCCTGCAGACAAATGGCTTTTTTAGAAATTGCTTGGGCTGCAGGTGTTATAAACTTCAGCAGCTATGCATGGAAGGCTACTTACTGCTCAGAAAGAGCTACTATGTCTTTCTAATGGAGCAATTAACTTAAGTGCTTTCTTGTTGAGAAAAATAGGGAGCTATCTATAGTGAGCTCAGAAGACCAGCACATAAAGCACACTGCTATTAAAGTCTATAATTTCATCCCCTTCTGTCATTGGCTTGACCACAACATGCACTACAAATCAGAATCTAATGATCAGAAAAAAGTGCAGAGTTACCCTATAGTCAAAGAACAGGTACTATTCAGTAAATGCCATATGTACTTATATAAGTGGATAACTGGAGATTTAAACCAGTTCAGAAAAACTCAGCTTGCTTTTAAAGATTAAACCTAGCTATTACCACATTTTCTAACAGAAGAAAATATGATAATGTCTGTATTTATGAATATTTCTAGATACATATTTCATGCAAATTTATATTCTCTAGTGATAATTTAAAATTCCATTAGTTCCAAGACTTCCAGAGGATGAGAACTAAAATATCTGACAGAAACCTCAGCTATGACTCTGTTCACCTAAGAACTACTGTTGACCTAATAAGGACTTCCTCTTTCCTCTTTTCTTTTTGAAAGAGTATGATCAGGCCAACAAGCATGAAGGAAATGATACAGCAGCCTTCCTATAAAATCTCACAATATGCCTGACATTCCCTTGGCCACAATATTTGTTTGACACCGAAGAAATAGTAATAACTCTCAGTTGCAACTTAAAGATATACCTGAAGACCAAGAAATATAAAATTTTGAAAGAGCTCTATTTTCCTAGTGAAATTTAGGGGGCCAACACATTTTTATAGTACGTGCAACCTAAATCGTATCTGGTTGTTCTTTTGTTTAACTTTGTTCTATATTAAAAGCACAAGGATCACAAATTTGTCAATAACATAACTTTGTCTTGCACATAAAGGAAACAAATCAAAAATTGGCACTGGATATGAAGAACTGACTGAATTACATTATAACTTTGTGCAGACGGGTGAACGGCCCATTTTAAAAACACAGTCCTACATGACAGCATTTAATCAAGAGACTGACTTCAAGACAGCTGCAATCAGTATTTGGTCCTCACGGACCCAAGTGCAGAAGCAAGAACCACATGGCTAACATTTGCACTGCTTGCTTCCCACTGTTCTGTGGCAGCCACAAAAGGATTGGAAACATGTACATGCTTTTTGTGCAGTTGTGTTCCCCTCCTTCCCCCAAATAAATTAAAAAATAAAATTAAAAAAAGCAGTCTTGAGCTTGTCAGACCAATAGGATACGGAAGATTTGCACAAAAGATCTGGAATCTACGATAAAGAACAATCCTTGTCAGACTTATTTACTGCAGTCACCAGCTGAAAAATTAGGAGAAACAGAAGGAAGCAGACAGTCAACAACCTTTATAGTAGGAATCTTACTAACAAGCTTTGATCTTAATTGCAGCCCAGAGGCAAAGCCCACCCTGGTGTCTTTCATCCTCTTGAAATCTCAGACCAAACCCACTACCAACTCCTGGCATCCAGACTTGCCAAGCTTATGGTTATACTTGCCAAGCTTATACTTATAAGCATCTATACTAGGAGACAGTTTAAGCTACAACAAGGTTTATTAAAATAAACACCCAAGTGGGCAATTATACTAGCATATAGTAGCAAGTAAGGAAGTATCTGGATAGAAAAGGGATAAACCCTTCTCCCCCCTCCTTTTTTTACAAACTCTTGCCACTGACAGTTCAGTGCATGCACACTGTCAAATCCTCACTTTCCACAATCTCTATCGGAAAAATCCTAAGGTTTCCCTAGATAAATCCAGTTTGTAACTGGATGTTACAAACTTGTAGAAAATAAAAGTAAGTCATACAACTGATATATTTCCTGATGAAAAAAGTTAATTTTAGTAACGGAGTTACTAAAAAGTGTGTATAGAACCAAGCAAGGATCAAAGATGACCACCAGACCAGCTTCAAGTGGGCAGGTATGGGATGCAAAGCTAGTAGGCATGCCTGAGAAACCCATGGTGTCTCTGCCTTTGTTGCCCCTGAGATTTGGAAGCCCCAAGATGTATTTTGTAAGTCTACTTTGGCAGTAGGTCAGTCTGGCTTTCCAAGGCCCTACCAAAGCCAATAGCTGTTTTGCCTTCCCCTGAAAACTGCAACTTTTGTCTATTTATCATGAAAGATAGAAAGATAATCACCTAAAAAAAAAAAATTTACATGTTTTGATTAAAATCATTATATGTTTTGCAGATAAAAGCAGAAAGAGGAAACAAATCTACAATTCTGCCAGGTGCAACTTTTGAGCCTGCCACATACAATCAGTAAGAGCCAAGATTCCAGAATTCATAGTATCTTCATCACACTTCCAAAAGTGTCTTTGCAGTCTTCAGCAACTTAGTATTATGCATTGAATATGGGAAAGCTGTGGAATTAAGTAAAAAAAAAAAAGGCAGAATGCTTTAACCCCTTTCCCCATCCAAAAATACTCAGATACATATGTCTTTTTGATTTATATGGATAACAAAGTAGTCTAGTTGAGGTATCATCTGTTTTCCAAAACACTGTCTTTAGGATTAAGTATTATCAGGATATTCAACACAAAACAAATCTGTCCTACAGACTTCCTTTGTTTTCTATTATTTAGTCCCCGTATAGACCTACTATAATCCCACTCAGTTTGACATGTTTCTGTAAATGTTTGACTTAACATCACTAAGCAATGGATTCCACTAAACAGTCTGCCTTTTTCTTTATTTGAAATAAAGTCAAATAAATTCAGTACTATTGAATCCACAACAGCTCCACAGGGCAGAGTAGCAAATCTGAAATGAGAATAAATGAAACAAAGAAATTGGTGTTAGGTAGATATGGATGGATGTAAATAATTCTGTATATGTAATATTTCTGCAGAGCTTTGAAAAACTGAGCCCATTAACCTGGAAAAACAAGTTTCACCAAATGTAGCCACTTCAGTGGGGCAAGAACGGGTATAAATATAAAGGCTTACAGCTCCTCCTCTCCTCCCACCTCTAAGCCCTAGAGTTTTCGAAGAGATGGATTATTTTCATTTCAGGTCCCTGTCAAATTAATAATAAAAAATAGGCCCAGACTCCAGATTGCTTTATCTTGCTAATCAGTTTCCTAAGGCATTTTCTTTGAAGAAAATTCCCGCATTACCCTGTCTTGACTTAACAAAAGTTTTATTATATTTTTCTTTCCATTTGCTATTTATCTACTGGAAAAAGCAACATTGATCTCCCTGAAAACAAAGAGCTCACACTAATTTAATTTATTAATTTAAATGTTATAATTCATTTTGCTTCATCTGGGCCCCATGGGAAAATAATTCACAAGACATTTTCAATGGACTCAGATATTCACTTTCCATGCACATAAATTTAAATTTTGCAGCTCTTTATTCATCCATGTTTATCTCTTTGCAGTGAAAATTGATTACTTTTTGGTGGATCAAGCTGAGAAATCAGTTTGAATGCAAGACAAAGGGACATCCAGCCATATCCATCCATACTGAACATCGATTTCAACTGTTTCCAAAGATGAGCATCAGTTTCAGCTCTGGTTCTTTAATCTGCCTTCAATTCCAAACCATGAGATTGAATGTATCAGCTGACACGACAGGTACATAAACACAGGATTATATGATGTTGGTGCCTCATGGTACAGCACATTCAAAAGAGGCAAGAAATCCATGAAAAAGCAAGCCACCAGTTCAGCCTAGGCTTCCTGATAATGCACACTGAATAAACCAAAATAGGAGTGAAGCACCAGCCTATCACCCAAGAATGACTGCCACACCAATGTCGAGCAAGGGGGAGCCCTGGGCACAAATCCCATAGCCTCACCAAGCTCTGAGCAAATAACCAGCTTTGCTTTAAAAAAAAGCAACTAAAATAAGTGAGGATACAGTTCCACTGCCTATGTAGATAGCAAATTCAGTGGCCACTGAGTCTACACCCTAAGGGATCACGTATCTATTAGTTTGTGCTCAATTGGCACTGTCTACAAACCGTATTTACAAAGGAAAGAGGACATGAAGAGCTACACAAGAGCCACACTTTTTACATCTTAAATTCTATACATAAAATATCATGCTTTTAAAGACATAACAGATCCCTGCTTTTCTAGGTAGTTTTCCTGACTAATTTTTCCTGCTATGGACTAAGAAGAAAAAAAAAAAATCAAAAAAACCCCAAACAAACAAAAAATACAACTACTCTTAAGAATTAAACACATAACCAAGACACTTGATGGCAAGCAGGGGTTCTGCATTGAAGAATGCTAGCTTGTGCAGGAGTGAAAAGAAATCTGCAGACTAATATGAGGACACAGCAGGAACATACCAGCAAAAAAAAAACCCAAAACACAAGCCATCGGGACTCAAACTGAGGGGGCAGTTTAGTACTCATTAGGAAAACATAGCACAAAAATGTTTTGGTACTGCACCAGTTAGACACTGTTTGAGATCTTAAATTATTGTAAATTCTTATAAGGCAAATACATGAAGCATAGGTCTCAAAAATGTTGGTTTAAGACTCTAAGTGACTGCTTTTCCAGGTAAGGTTAAATCAGTCCTTATGGAATGATGGCATAAAGAAAACCAAACTGTGAGGGGCTGGGTAGAAACTGAAACATAACAAGAGGGAAAAGTAAGTTAAAAAGTAAGTCTCAGTTAAGCTTCGGCTTCACTGCCTTCATGTTGCTGGGATTTCTGGTTCCCAGTTGCAGAAGCTAAACAGAATCCCTGCTGCACATCACTATCTGAAATGAAAGAGTGAACAAATACAATGACTCTGAACTAATGCTGGCACGTGAATAGTTACACGAACCCCAGACCTTTGTGCAGAAGAGTCAACCCTCCACAGTTCCACCAAACTGTTTCAACACAGTTTTAGATATAGTACACCCATGATGCTTTCCTTCAACGTCACACTTTTGCATTATCAAGTACCAAAATCACAACACAAACCTCAAATAAGAGTGCACACTTAGAAATTTCTCCTCTACCTAATTATTTAAAGAAGAGAAAAAAAAGCCACCTACTTTTAGGACAGCCAAAGTCAATAAAACAAATCTCTGGAACAGACATGATTAATTAAGGATATGAAATATAAAGCACAGTTTTCATTTATGTATTTTCCTGACCAATGCAGAAGGAAAAAAAAAAAACACCCAAACAAAACACACAAAAAATAAACAAACAAAAAACAACAACAAAAAAACCCACACACAAAACCAAACAAACACCACACACACACACACCCCAAAAGAAAAAAAAAAAAGAAAGAAGAAAAAAAATCTTTTCCCAGATATTCCCCTCAGGAGATTATGAAATGTAAGTCAAGTAGGTCTATTACCAAGACACACACAGGACTGCTTCATCTAGTTCTTTGCCTCTTATATCCAAAAATAATTATCCTCTATGATAGCAATGCCTAGCTTTCACTGAAATTAACATTACTGCCCAATCTTCATTACGTGCCACTGTGTGCTGTAATCTGCAAATTAATGTTAAGTTTCACAGCTGGACAAATTTAATATAAGCCCATACGATTCAGTTTGATGCCTCCAACTACTGCCTGAGTTTCCCTCTTTGGCGCAGTCAGCACAAATCTCTCCACAGGTTTTTGTGAAGTTTCTTCCATAAGCTTGACACAGCTGACAGCATTTGGAAAGACCCATGTGCCTTTCCTGTCCAGCGACTGTGATGAAAAGTGTGGCCTCTGAGATCCTTTTGTAAACCTATAAACAAACAATCCCTTTCATAATAATTTGAATCATTTTTTAAAAACAAATGCAGCCTGTAATAGGATATATAGCCTCAGTCTTCCTCTAATAGCATTAATTTTTCCATCCCAAGACAGCAAGCAATTTGGCTGATCAAGAACACAAAAGTTCTGTCTCTGCACTCTTAAAATTATGTAAGTCTCCCTTCTTTACTGTTTAATTTACAACCCCTGCTCTATCTGTCTGCGCTGTTGGGAGGACAGCCCTTCCCACAAGACTCACCTAGAAGTTCACAAAGCAGATGCAGAAATAGCCCAATAATTTTCCAGACTTTGCAAATTTGGACTTGGAACTTTCCCTGTAAGATATGATGGTTATGTTGATCAGATTTGACTGTGTTAGATTAGCAAACAACAAGTAATTCTATTATAATTTTCACTTTAGCTTGTGTCAGCATGGCACCATACATAATCCAGCAAGTCTTTTATATCTTAGAATCATAGAATAGTTTGGGTTGGAAGGGATCTTCAAAGGTCATCTAGTCCAACCCCCCTGCAATGAGCAGGGGCATCTTCAACTAGACATATCTTGGACAGTAATCCTTATTTTTACATTATTTGATGCTCAATTCCACTAATAATCTTCAAATTCACATGAGCCTTTTGCCATATTTCCTCTTTTTTCATCTCATATATATATGAAACAAAGGAGGTGGGGAAGACTAAAATCCACAAAGACATCTTGATTACCATCATCAGGAGATGAAGGGCATTCTTAACCCAGGAAAGAGACACAGCTCAAGTCAGCAGAGGGACCAGGGATGAAACTAGAGCAAATTCTATTTTTGGTGTAAAAAAAATTCATTTCATAAGCCATTTAATGGTATCTCTGAGCAGATTTCTAAATAGGATTCTTTGTTATTTAGTGAAGTTAGTCCAGATCATAACTGAAATGTGTATGCACATATTTTACATAGTGCTCACAATAAAAGCAAGCACTAAACACTTTTTGTCAAATTTAACAGTGAAGAAATCAGAGCTCCATCCTATCCACCTTGAAGACATAAATAATTGTTTGAGACTGAAAATCTCAGCTCCTGGTGATTCCACCTACTCTTAAAATGTGTGGTGCATTTTCCTTAGGGGCTCCTGAGCTTTAACATAACCCCTTAAAAACATTCTCCCTTACTGCTAAGCCCTAGGTGACAAGGGGTAAGGATTAAAACTTCTCATCTTCAAGTGGCACAGCAAGATAACAAAGACATCAGAAACAGGCTTTGAGACAAAACAGCAAGTGACCCTATAGGGCTCACTGCACATATGTAAGAAGGTAACAAGTAATATACTGAAGCCAACATGCAGTAGAGTACTTTTAATTATCTCACCTATACAGAAATGGAAGTGTAACATCTAACTCACTAGGTTTAGCTCTTAAGAACTTCACCAACAGATGCTTTAGAATCATCTTTTAGATCCAAGATGCTGCTATTCTGGTCATTTCACTATCAGTTTCAAAATAACTCCTAAAGTGCCATATCTTCATATAGCAAATCACTGTAAACTCTCTAACTGCAGTCACAAATGTTGAGCATATAGAGTAATAGGCAAATGCTTTTTCTCCACAGTCTGAACAATGCAGTCATCGCTTGATGCAACAAATAAAGGCACCCCAGACTATAAGCTCATTTTTTGCGTATGCCACATCAAGTACAGAATGATAGCTAGCACATTTTCTTCAAGACTATAGTCAACTATAAAACAACAGTCCATGCTATTCAAAGAACTTTGTCATACTCGTAGAGGAGAGCAATTCACATGAAACCTGCCACAAAAAGCAGGAATTTTAAGATACAGGAATTTTTATCATTGCATGAATATTCCTTATCACCTGACACAGTAAGTTCCTATAAAACGTATGGTTACTATACTAGGTTGAAGCATTGCTTCCAAGCACCTCTGATGTGAGGACTAAAGATTCATTCTTGCTCACAATAGCTGCCACCTCCAAGCTATTGTCGTTCATCCTACTACAGTGAATATAGTGTGCACTTTTGCTAGCTAACAGAGGGAGGAAGGAAATGGAAATAAAGAGAAGCCATATCTAAATGTAGATAACTTTTTTGCAAAACAGTATTAGCAAACAAAATGTCATGTTCTAATACCACTGCCAGTGTACAGAACACTACCTACTCACTACATATTTGCCTGAATAATGCATATGCCTCATGTACTGCCACCTCCTTATTCCAGTGGGAGAGCTAAATGAATTTGTAGCTGTAGGAGCTGCATGAATAACTTTTTATGCATTCACACTTGAAGATACTAGGAACAACAGAAGTATCATGTAAATGCCAAAAAAGAGCATTATCAGCTTTTGCCAATCATTCAAATCAGCCTATCTCAAGGAAGCAAGCGCATTCGTATCTTATTTGCAAATGTTTTTTCACTTCATACATACACAAACACATTCGTTATGCACAAAAAACTTGTCTATATAGATGTAACTGTCATGTTAGAGTTACTCACCTGCAATGTTTTTAAAGTATCTCCTCCAATCCTCCTACTTCTATGACAGCTGAGAGACACAAGAGAAGCTAAATACCAAGCCTCTCACATGCAATTAACACTGCTTTGTTATAATTCTTCCTGGATTTAAAAATAATCTAGAAGCTTAATCTTTGCAGCCACCTTTTCTACTTTTCACTACACACACAAATTCCTTTATGCTCTGCTGCTTAAACACTCAGCTGAGCAGTGTGCAGTCTCTTCACTGGTAAATCACACTACTAAAACATGTCTTAATATGCATGTACTACAAAGCAGAGCTAATACAATTAAATGTCCTTTAAAAAAAAAATCAGCAAAAACCAAAAAGCAATGCAGAGAACAAGTACTCACCAGACGGTTTTATTTACCTATTTGAATATTGGTATATAGATAATATTATTGTTTAAATTTCTGATTTGAGATTTCAACAGACATGAATGAATATCCAGCCAATTCTTTATAGCTATCTTAGCCTTGTATTTGGTTTTCCATGACAAAATATTAATTAGAGAAACGAGTGCAATGGAAACTGGAGTGCCACCATCATATATTTCAATCAACATCCTCTGTGTATCACAGCTGCATCCCAAGACATTGTCATGTTAGGTACACTACCTTTTAAATGATGCCACCAAGCTCCCCACAAGATTATTAATGATCAAATGGTATTTTTCCCACAAAACCAAAATATGTAGCTAAAAGCATTTTAATATAGCATGTAATCAATGAAAATTTTCATTAAATAGTTGAGACTGTAGGAAACTTCATATGAAAATTAAATTGCTAGAGTAAAAAAAATATTTTTGTAAAAATCTGCATGTGAGTTCATCCAAAACTATCGAAGTAGGTAGCAGCATATAAAAACTACCGTGTAAAGCATGTTTGCAGATATACTTTATACTGAGCTAGATAAAGATGGCTGACCACATGGAAGCAGGCTTGACTATCGTGTGACTAAGAACTGGCAGCTGCAGTCTCCTCCACAGCTACAGAAATAATTTTTCAATTTCCATAACTAATACGCATCACGAAGCCAAAAGTGAAACCAAAAAGAAAAACTAACCAGGTTTAGTTTTCCATTTCAGAGACACATGAACAAGTTCAAAAGTAGTATTGCCTCTAAAATCTAGGGTCAAAGTAGCCATTAGAGGTTGAACTGTTGGTTGGTTATAGTTTTAACTTCTTTCACTTTAGAAACAATGTGACATCAATTAAACACTTTAACACCAAGTTATACTTAGGCAATGAAGCTGGTTATAGAATTGTCTTTCTCTAACTGAATTCCAGTTTTCATCCAAAATCTCAACATTTTGATCAGATGAATACCATTAACTAATAAAATAGGAATAAGAAGTATGAACATGTTATGACAAAATGACCATGCATCTTGCTGATTACTTATTAAATGAGTAAATCTGAAAATTAATGAACCGTCATAGTTACTAGACTAACCTAATCCTGAGACAAATAAGAAAAAAATCTAAAATCAGTATGTATGAAATGCACAGGACAGAAAAAAAAAGTTATACAAGAAAATTCACCTTAAACTCTACATCTGTTTATGTTGAAAAACATTCAGTTCATTTTGGTGATGATTAATCTGAAACTACTATTTTACAGAGAAACTCAAAACTGTAGTCACCAAAGTTACCACTGCAAATGAAGTTGCACTTTAGAAGACAGTAACAGCATTGTAAGTGTATGTTTGTTTCAGTTGCCGTAACATATTTTGCTTTTTGTTTCTTTTTCATACACATACTCCTATGATGCTGCAGTCTACTACAGCACCTTCTGAAAGTACGTCAAATATAACCCCAACTTTTTCTGGCAGGATGAGAGATTTGTTTCTGCTTAACAAGGGGAAAAAGCAAAGCCTGTCCCACATTCAACAAGCAAAACCAATTTGTCCCCAGTATTGAAAGATACAGAATGACAAAGACCTCAAGAGAAAACAATCATCTTTTTAAAATTTAATGTCAATCAATTTCTATAAGATAAAGTGTACTTATAAAAGGAGAAACAAGATTGTTCATAGAACTTCAGAACAGGGGTTTGGCATGACAGCAACACCTCAGCACCTTACACTAAATACAAAATCATGACAACATTCTTACACAGAACTGGTCAGAATGTGTTTAGTCTTTTCTCAAGCCTCTCAGGATCCAAAGTAATTCAATAAAAAAGAATAATAGTGTCCTAATATTTTTATTTTTTTATTTTTTTAAAAAAGCATGTTACATCTTTCTCATGTTGAGCCAAAATGAAGGCCTGTCTCTTTCATATGGCTCAATGGAAGAACAGCATTGCCAAAACCAACTGCAAATGCAAGTCATGGCAAGTTTTAGTTGCACTGGGTTTCTCTGACACACAAGTTTAAGAGGCCAACCACACAGAATCCTAGACTCACAGACTGCTTTGGGTTGGAAGGGACCTTAAAGCCACGGGCAGGGCCACCTTCCACTACACCAGGTTGCTCCAAGCCCCATCCAACCTGGCTTTGAACATTGCCAGGGATAGGGCATCATAACCACCCAGATGTAAATGTAGATATAGATGTAGATGAGTAACACCTAGCTATTTTAATAATTTTG